>CM026173.1:13591431-13779329 GCA_014825975.1 Bombus haemorrhoidalis | reverse complement strand
GGTACTCGGTCAGGGGCCAGCAATTTCACGTCCTCCGTAAACCTGTTCGGTCCCGCGGGGGTGGACCCCACTGTTCAGTTGGGGCCTTGCCTTCGTAATCCTGTTCAGCGGTCCCTCCCCGGGTTCCACTTGTTCAGTTGGAGTGTGTTAAGTTGCCGGCCTGTGTGCTGGATCCACGGCTGGATCACCAGTGGATCACCGGCGTCATCGGTAGGCGCCATCGAACGCGACTCGTGTAAGTTTCGAACGGCGAAACGGAAATCGAGTTACGGTCAATCCTTGGGCTTTCCGCTGAATCCTTGGGGTTATCCGGTGTACGGGGGTACGTCGCGTAGGTTTGTTAGTTCTTTGGAGAGATCGCGATCTCGTTCGTTTCGGGCGCGTCGCGATCTTTTCCTTTATCGTCCGATTGCTCGGGCATCTTCTTATCTTCCCACTTTTTGAGGGAAGCTTATTGAGATCCCGTTAGAGTTTATAACCTTTCAATGTCTTCGATGTGTTATGATGTCGGAATAGTGGAAACGGTATAATACAGCGACTCGTATGTCCCTTCTGCAAGACACGAAATGGTATGTACAGTGTCAGTAGCTTCATTATCTTTCTCTCGTTCCAAGTTAGACAAATGTGTCGTTGATACCGAACGGTGCCAGTAGGGATGCGAATTATCGTACGATATTTGTACTGATCGATGTAATCGTTGTGTGGGAGATACATGTTGCGTTCTGTATGCTTTGTTTTACGTTTGTAAAGATTAATGTAATTGCTGCGTAGGAGATAGGTGTTTCGCGGTTAGGCTACGAAATAACTATCCCTTTACGCAGGCCCATGTTGAAGTGGAGCCAGAGCTCGACATTCTTGCCAACAGGTTGAATGTCGGTGACCGATGTGTAACGTTAAATAAACCCATGGGCGGGTCTCGTGCGTAGTCACCTCCTCGCGGTGAGACCTGGTAATTGGCATCGTTTTCCAAAAATTAATCAGTTGATTAATGTCTGGAAAACGATACCAAGCCAAGAACTACGCTAATACAGTCCCGTTTTGATCAGCAAAAGTCACGGATAGAATTTTGGATGATCTTTGCACCGTGGGACACCGTGGTTCGCCGTGGCATATGTCCGGACTATGTCAAGTCCATCGTGAGCCCATTCTGTAGTACAATGATACTTATCTGACTTGAAACAAAACACAAAGATCTATTCTCCTTTCTATCATTTCTTTTTTCCTTTTTTACCATTATCTATTAATTTGCATAAGGGTGCGCGTCGCGTGGGTCCATCGATTCTTTCGGAAGATCGCAAACTCGTTCGTACGCGCCGCAATTTTGAATTTATTCTCTGACGGAGACTGCTGTTTCTCTTTGGCTTCTCCATACTTTTTAACGGAAATTTAGTTCAGACATCTCGGAGTTTATAACTTTCCGATATTGTCAAAAATTTAGTGTCGCGAAAATAGAACGTTAAACTCTTTAGTACAACGAGTCGTATATCCCTTTTGCAAGATCTTTGTGATTTTTTCGTAGATTTTCGTGCTTGTATGTATATTTCTTCTCTGGTAATCATTTCTTCACTTCTTACGGCAAAGCATCGATAAAACAGAAACGGTTTACTGATATTATTAATGTGGTTTTCAAATGTTATAAATTAATGTTTCAAATGTTTTAAATTAACGGCTTAAATGTTATAAAATAATAGCCCGAACGTTATATATTGATAGTTTAATGCCATGAATAGATAGTTTAGTCATAAATAAATTAGTGAGTTATTACTAAATAGGTAAATAGGTAGGTCTTCCGATTTTCACGGGGCGAAGGTTCTTCCATACCTGTTGATTTACGCTTAACAACGTTCCAGATGGTTGATCGAATGACAACGTTTCGTTTATATCGTTAAAAGTGGTTTTTCCATTGTAACGCAAACAAATATAATAATTTTTTCTGTTTTTTACTTTTATCGAGAATTCGACGCCTTCAACGATTTATCACGACAATTATCATTAAAAGTAAATTCATTTTATTTAATAGAAATTTCCATTTATTAAATACAAGTACATACGTTTATTCGTCATTGTTACGTTATAGACTAGACTATGTCATAGCGATTATTATTTACGTATAGATTTATATACGATCAATTATTAAGTGCATTTGCTATTTCCTTCTTTTCTTTTTTCTTTTTTCTTTTTCTCCTTTGTGTTTTATTAAATAATCTTTTACTAAAGTTGTTCATTATTAATACCGACTACGAGAACATCTCTGTTCTCATATTCCATGAGAGAAACTATTTAATTAAATATCTACTTTTGATTAATGAGACGCTGGCGAATCTGAAACACAAGAAAATATATCGATGTGAAGATTAATAATAACGTGGAATAATCAACGCGGTCCATTTGGTAGAGTTCTAGCAATACTTTTCACAAATATACAATCACGCTTTGTTAGTAAAGTAAACGATTTATTTTATGGTTAAGCTTGTTATAAATTTTCTTCTAGAAATGTGGGAGTTTTGTCGAAAAATTCAAACGCGTCGTCGGTATCAGGATAACAGAAGGTTCCGCTGCGAATAGCCCTGAAGGATACGACGCGTATAGAGGTGAGTATTCAAAGTAAATTCGTATTACTATCGAGAAATGGATGATATCGGCGCGACGTGACGCAACATCGATATGTATGTTTCTGTGTCGGTACAATACTGACATAAGTCGCACACGATGCGCTCCACTTGCTACATGCTTGCGTTGCTTCCGATTTGCCCGAAAATCCGGGACTACCGTATCAGGCGGTCAGGAGAAGGCGTTCAGAATGCCTCTTTAACGACCGGACTTCTTTTGATTCCCTCGGGATCTTCTGTGGAGGTGGAATACTCTCGTCGAGCTAGGTGACGTCGCATCGCGCGCCCATATCACAGGGTAACAACGTAGACGGAGGTTTTCGCTAAATAACTCTGTTTGTTGACTTGCGTTTCGCGATCAAGTCCTTTTATCAAAAATAATTCGTTGATTAGTTGATATCATAGCACGAAGTGGTATATACAAAATGATAAGATGAAATTGATCGTACGTATTTAGTGATCGTTGGACTAATTGGAAGTGTTTATCGTTTTTTTCTATTAAATTCTCTCCTATTATAACGAGTACTGTACTTTAGATATTTTTCACAAGAGATACAATGAAACAATTTCTATACGTTCGACGAAAGTAAATATTAACCTCTTAGGTATGGCTGAATTTTCCGCGCAGCTGTTTCATTGTACAAATTGCTCTTCGTTTTTGAAGCGACATTTTGAGGGGGTTCTAAAGATTCTAAAAAATTACAAGGATACGGATCGGCATGTCAAAAAGAGCATCTAATAATGGTATTATTAGGTATTATTTGTTATTATTATTATTCTAACAATGGTATTTATATTAACGAAGAGCAACAATTGATATTTGATTGATAACCGGCGTATCAAAAACAAAGACTATATATTCTGTCTGTATATTGTTAATACTGTTATAAAACTGTCGTGAGGGCAAAAGAAGTGTGAAGCAAGACAAAGGAGGAAGATGATTTAGTTCGAACGGTGAACGAATGAATCATTAGATTGTGCCGCTATAGTGGCGCGTCATAATGTAGAATGACATCCGCGAAAGCCGCATCATAGTTAGGCGCATCGTACCTAAGAGGTTAAACGGCAATAAATAACCTTGAATGATCTTCGAACAGCGATATATCCATAGGTTGTTATGCATTCGTCACGGAACGGGCTACACGCCTTCGTGAATGGAAACATCTTGCGTATAGAACATCCGTATAAAAAAACGAAGATCACCTTAAAACCTCAGAAACACCTCAGAAACACCTCAGAATTCTCAGAAATCGTCCACATGCAAAGAATATATGTGACCGCCGTAAGATATCTTCCCCTCTGCCCGCCCCCACCGCGTCTCGCCGCGGAATAGTGCAAGCTTCATTTGAAACATCTTTTCAAACGGGCTACAATTTGAGAAATAATTGCGTGCGAAACTTAAAATGGATATATGTATTTATAATGGATATATTAATGGATATATTAAATGGATACGTATATATTTTTATAATGGTATATGTTGTATTTAATTATGGAGTACGTTTCATGCATCTTTGCATCTTCGAATTTCGCATAAATATGTAAAAATTCGTGGTTCGATGACCATTAATTGTGTACGCTATAACTAGTAGTTAATTAATTATTTCGAATACCGACAAGTTTTAGATTTCGATAATTTTCTCATGTGCTGTGGGAGTCAACATTTTCAACAACTTTCTCCTATATATATAACTGTCGCTATCGAGTCCTTAGTTTTAGCGAGATATTAGGAAACAATTGTCGGTATCGGTATCGGTACAGTGAATTATTTGTAGAGATTTCATTAAAACTCAGCCTCGAATACCGAGTATAACTGGAGTAATCCGTGCGTTTATTTTATCGTTCCGAATCGATTTCCCCGGACGCTTGCTACAAGAAGGCGGTCAATGATCCACACACTTTCACGTAATTCAGACACGTGTTTCGCCCGAATGAATTCCCCCGAGGCCATCTTTGAGGGAAGAAAAGGAATAGGCGGTAACTTATCAGGAGTCCAGACTTACCGAAGGTATCCCAAGGGAACTGATTGTGAGTGAAAGAGCGCAGGCTTGGCAGATTGCGAGAGTTGCTACCCCTGAATAAAAATAGCATACTTGATAGTGCGGGGATGCTTTACAGTACGATAGGTTAGAGCAGAAAATAGCAAGGTATGCCGGGTAATGCCAAAATTATAGCTGCATCTCTCGTGATGCTATCACGTGATTCACAACATATTTTTCTAGATACCCCAGGTATTGTATAGAAAGTGAATTAATCGTAGAACTAGTTACTAAAACAGTAAGTCAAAATAGTAAGCTTTAGAATTTTTATTTCCTCCTTTTCTTTTATCGAGATCCTTTATTGAGATAGAAACATAACTATATATGTAGATATGACTGGCAAATTTCATAAAGGGAAGCGCGAAGATGAGAGCAGCGTGAAACTGAGACACACGCACAACCAGGGAATTGTCAATAAGAAAATGTCCGCGTACGATATCGTAATATGTAAGCATATGTACAAACGCCTTAGTTAGAATAACGCAATGCAATGTAAAAGATACGCATATACTGAATTAGGCTATAGCTATATTAAGGGATAAATTAAGATAGCAACAAAATGTATCAAACGTGCACGAACAAACGTTAAAAAAGATTATAATTGTAATAGGCGTAAGCCTCGATACGGTAAACTCCTCGATGCGTAAGAGAGAGAGAGAGAGAGAGAGAGAGAGAGAGAGAGAGAGAGGAAGAAACCTACATGAAAATGCATTTTCTATTTTGCATAATATATACATGCCTTGCATATTCATGTTTAAGTAGACGCGCACAAATATATTACGCATATGCGATGCAGAGATAAATATGCTTGTGTGGCATATTCATCTCACCAAATTGATTCAGTTCAGTGATAACTAGATTACGGATATTTACGCATTCGTGTGAAATTTTGAGGATGGAAAAGAAAATTTAACGAACGCGGAAATAATGCGAAAAGATATTTAACTTTGGTCCGATAACTTTTTCCATTTAGAATTTATTATATTTTCTTGTATGAATCGATCGTGCTAAGCTACGGACAACGACAAAACAAATGTGAAGGTAATATGTCGATTGGAATAGAATTGAAATACACGTAGGTATGTAATAGTGCCCCGGAAAAGTTAAATAGATCGTTGAGAAATAGAAACGAGAACTAAAACAGTGGTTGCCGGGCAATAACGTAACTCGATCCCTAGATGTCGGTGCGACGCAATTTGAAAATGTATGTAGTAGGAAGGCGTGCATCTTCAAATATTCAAACACGTACGAATTTTGTATTGGATTGTACACGATAATCAGTGGAACACAGTTGAACACGGTTTTTTCAAACGAATGTCTAGAATCAATGCGTAGTCTGACGTCAATGTGATTGCAGATATTGAAACTTCCGTGACCAGAAGTACTGGTCATCTTTGACGTCCGAAATACATTTAGATATCTCTCTCTCTCTCTCTCTCTACTGTTTATTATCGGAATTAGCTTTCTTTGATCAAAAAGTCAAAGAGTTTGTCTCTATCGTTAGTAATTGAGGAAAATTCGTATAAACGGATTATGCCTGAAGCATAGTAGATGAATTATGAAGCATAATAGGTATAAGAGAAAGAACTTGTATCAAATTAAATGTAATGTAACGTATTCAATTCTTTCTTCTCTCGTAACTTTTGAATCGCGACTCGCATTAAAGTAAAGTAAGGTAAAGTGCATTTTACTCGCTATCTTTTCTCCGTATACATATCCAAAAATCAACGGAATCAGTATTGCAGCCCTTTTTCTATAGTTTTGTATATAGTAAAAGTGCGTTGACCTTGAAAGCACTCAACGATTAGCCTGACATCTCAAAAGATATCGAATGTAGATAAAAGATCGAATTGTACCAATCCGATGGATCTTTTGAAATGCAACACGATTCATTTTTTTTTTTTTTTTTTTTTTAATACGTCCATCCATCGGGTAACGAGTTATTTCATTGGATTGGCAACTAAGTGATTGCGGATTTTTTCATTAGATTAGAGTATTGACTTAGTTGCCAAACCAATGGTTAATAGTTCTTATTGACTCGGCCTGTACAATTTACGGGCGATTTTTACAATTATTTACAGTTATTTGCAGCTATTTGCAGTTGGTATATTATTCTAGTTGTCATATTTAACCGTATAATTTTAATACGAAATATTTTTCTAACGTTTTAATTTTGGAAATTCAGATTTTGTCCGATGAATTTTAGAGATTTCGGCGGCTTTAAAACTTTAAACCAATAGCGTACAACAAAGTATGTAATGTGTTAGTTGCGGGAACATGGCGTCGTCTTGCTGACACGCTGGAGAGGTGTGGCAGGGTGGCTAGCAAGAGAAAAGAAAAGTCATCGCCAGCTATTTGCCGGGCAATATTTTTTAGAAAGAATCCAAATCATTCTGCGACCGTTACAATCCGAAATGTACCAACGATCAACATACGTTAACTGTATCGCTATATCTTAGATAAGACATACACATGTGTACTTTATGTATTATGCAATATCCGATATTGGATAAACGATAGTTAGGTATGCGGAATTCAGTGTTGAAACGATCGCCACTAAGAAAGCATTCGTCGCCTTGTTGTGCCGTCGCATCGGTGTCCTCACTTAGGTTTGCTGTTTAATCCATGTATGTACTTTCTAAATTTCCGTATTTTCGTTAATTGATTTCCCACTGTATCCGATCTTCTACTACCTAAGATATAATACTCGCATGTACGTTACAAGTTTAACGATATCCCGTGGTTTTGTCATCCATTTGTGAGCGTGTCACTACTATTCCTTGATAACTTTTTACTCTATCATCAGGTTGTATAAGCGAAAGAAATCAGATTGTTCGGATAAGCGGTTATTAATCTATCCCAAGCTACAACCCATTCGTTCCTCTTTTCTATTTGTTCGATATTAAAACTGCCCCTCTCTTTCGTCATCGAGCTTTAAGTTAGGCCGTATAAACGACACGTGGCCACCTGCTCCAGGATTATGTGTAATCATAACCGAAATTTAATTAAGGTATTTTACGAATATCTCGGAAACTATATCGCCGACCGATAGTAACATGTACCAGAGAAAATTGTTCAAAAATTGTTGGCTTTGGCAACATGTTTCGAGATCATCGAAATCGTTGGGTGTACCACTTTCCGAATAATTACCAGAAAAACATTTATTGCGCTACTACTTGTCAAAGGAACGTAGATTCAACCTCTTAGGTACGGTGCGCCACTATGGTGGCTTCCGCGGATGTTATATTACATTACGACGCGCCGCTATAGTTGCACGCTCTATAGTTCGCTCGCCGTTTGAGCTAAATCGCCTTTCTCATTTGTCTAGATTCACACTTCGTTTGCCCTCACAACGTCTTATAACGGTGTTAACAACATACAGACAGACTGTACAGTCCCTGTTTTTCATGCGCCAATGTCATATATCAATTGTTGCTTTTCGTTAAAAAGAAAAAGCCGCCCTAGGCCGCTTTTTCCGAAAGGACAAATGAGGTGTCGATAAATGAATGAAATGAATAGAATAAATGAATAATTTAAAAAATATATCCCTCGAGATAAATTGGCGTGAAAATAGTAATACGATCGATCGAAGGTTTAATTATTATTATTATGTTCAAGAATAGTGAACGCTTAAACAGTTGAATGTAGATGTTTATGAATTATGCGGATGATATTCAATTGTTCATTATGACGCAAGGCTTTATTCAAGTGAGGGAATTACGTTTCCTTCTAGACCCATTGCGACCAGAAATTTAATTAGTTCTACATTTTAAGCAATAATTATAGGCGGATAATACTTTTATCAAGTACAGATTTAAAGGAGAAATAATTACGCGTGAATATCGTCAAGAAGGTGTAGATTGATTTTCTTGCAATTTTTGTAAAATTTTTAACATACGTTATCTAGTATATAGTATCCATGTGCGATTCGATTTTTAAAAGTCTCAGCTTTGTCGAGATGAAGGTGTTTAAAAGTTGGAAACTTCAACGCCACGTAATCCCTGTATCAAACCGCTGGACGGGCGATTTTCCGATTGAATGCAGCAGAACGATTCTTACAAAGTTTAACATTACAGATTGATAAAGGAAATCGGAGAGGTATAAAATGGATGTCAGACATATTATTTTCGGAGGGATGAAATCAGAGCCGATTGCGTCGATGTTGTCAATGCTCTTCAGCATATTGCTATATATCATGTATTCGATTGCTCCTTACTCTACGACGAATATTCCTACCAAATCGTTAATGCCGTCTTACGATTTCATAGTCGTGGGCGGTGGTTCTGCAGGTATGTTCTATCGTGGTATCGGTACAATAATCGGTACAATAATCGGTACGTAAATCTCATAAAAATGTGACAAAGGCGAGCGCGCCTGTGTGTTTGCGTGCGCGGAATAACGCGTTCGTGATCATACGATCGATTGACACGAAAATCAAACAAATCGCGCACCTTGATCTTTCGCCAATACAGATTACGTTTAACGATTCCATCCGTATTGATGTTGTATTAAAGTTATAGGTTGTTGTATGTATTAACGACGAAGTTTTAGCTTATTTCCTTCGTATGGCGAAACTACGGAAGAACTACCTATTTCGCCCGATTTCGATGGGTTTTGCATATGCTGTAAAACTCGACGTTTCGAACAACCTTTTTTGAAAGGGCTAGTAGCTTTTCCCGCAGTTTCTGCAATTTCACGTATATTCGATGCTCATTCGGTAAACATCTTTTTAAGTTAAACGCGTTAATCCCGCAATTTCGCAATTTCGACAAATTTTCTCTCTTTTCCGACGTTCCGAAGTTGAACTGTAAATTATTGATTTAAAAGGCATTCGCAACGTTTAGTTTATGTTTAAGGATATTAAGTCTTCCTACGTACGTTCTATGGTGTCGTATCAAAATCGTCGTGATTACAGGAGCCGTGGTCGCGAGTCGCTTATCCGAGGTAGAAGATTGGAACGTACTCCTCCTGGAAGCAGGCGGCGATGGAAACGCTCTATATGATGTCCCTATTCTTGCCGCCAATCTGCAGCTCGCCGAAATCGATTGGAAATACAAAGTGGAGGCCAATGAAAATTTCTGTCGGGGTAAATGATATCTAATACGCAATTACGATAATGACAAGTATTTAATTGGAGAAACAACGTTGCATCCCCATCCATAATCATTCATATCTAACGATCGATCGATCTTTTACGTTGGGAAAAGTAAATTAAAGATGGAGGTGATACAAGAAAGCATGTCACGCTTGCAAACGATGAAAATTAAAATGCGATCTGTGGCAACGCGAATAAATAAATAAAGCAAGTAAATAAGTGGAACTTTCTAAAGCATTGGCACATCATCAGCTTTCAATCCTAGCGAATATTAACACTGGGACTGACAAACGCGTCAAGATAACGGATCTGAGTTTTTCTTTTTCACAATTACCAAAAACATGCAGCATATTTTTGACAAAATTAATATCTGTTCTTTATCTAAATAGATAGATATATGAATGTACGGATCTATTTATCTTCGTTATCGTGATATCGTTCGAATTATATCGGTTTACGAGTATATACGCGCATTGAACGTTCAGTCACAATTAAGTAGGTCTAATGTTGATCGAATGGTCGAGGCCGGCAAACGAATCTATGAAGCCGAACCGAAAAGAATATAGGCACGAATCGATAACCAACCAACACCGGTATTGAGTTACATCGTTTCACTTTACCGTGCATTAAATTATGCCCACAGCGATGAAGGAGGGTCGTTGCTTCTGGCCACGTGGCAAAGTGATCGGAGGCAGCAGCGCGATAAACTACATGCTCTACGTCCGTGGTAATAGAAAAGATTACGACATTTGGGAACAATTGGGCAATCCGGGATGGTCCTACGAGAGTGTACTCGGTTATTTCAAGAAATCGGAGGACAATCGAAATCACTTCTACACTGAGACACCGTATCATTCGACCGGGGGTTATCTAACTGTCCAAGAATCACCATGGCACACTCCCTTGGCCGATGCGTTCATTCGAGCTGGCCAAGAAATGGGTTATGAGAATAGGGACATTAACGGAGAACGACACACTGGCTTTATGATCCCTCAGGGGACCGTTAAACATGGAAGCCGGTGCTCCACGGCGAAGGCCTTCCTGCGGCCGGCGACGAATCGCAAGAATTTACACGTCGCTATGGAAGCGCATGTTACCAAAATTTTAATAGAGCCGTCGTCGAAGAGGGTTTACGGCGTAGAGTTTGTTAGAGACGGGGAAACGTTACGGGTCCGTGCCGACAAGGAAGTGATCGTTTCCGGAGGAGCTATCAATAGCCCTCAGTTGCTGATGTTGTCGGGAATAGGACCTAAGGAACACCTATCGGAACACGGCGTACCATTGGTCCAGGATTTAAATGTCGGTCAGAATCTTCAAGATCATATAGTTGCGGGGGGCATTACGTTCTTGGTGAATGAAGAAATTTCACTGATCGAGAGCAGGATGTATAGTATTCGCAATGTCCTGGAATACGTGTTATTCGGAGACGGTCCTTTGACCGGTTTAGGGGGTATCGAAGGACTAGCTTTCGTTAATACCAAATATGCGAATACTTCCGACGATTTTCCGGACATACAGCTGCATTTTTCGGCAGGGGGGACGAACTCTGACAACGGTAGGCATATTAGAAAGGTTCATGGGCTGACCAAAGAATTCTATGACGCCGTATACGGGGAGCTTAACGATAAAGACGTGTGGGGCGTCCTTCCTACGCTTTTAAGACCGAAAAGCAAAGGAGTTATCAAGCTCCGGAGCAACAATCCTTTCGATCATCCATTGATTTATGCGAATCATTTTGAGGAGCCGGAAGATATGGCGACACTGATCGAAGGAGTTAAGTTTGTGTTCGAGATGAGTAAAACTGCTTCGTTTAGACGTTACGGGAGCGAAACGAATCCAAAACCATTTCCCGGTTGCAAGCATATTCCGATGTATACCGATCCATACTGGGAGTGCATGATCAGATTCTATTCCATGACTCTATATCATCCCGTGGGTACTTGCAAGATGGGGCCCAGTTCGGATCCAAAAGCTGTAGTTGATCCTCGTCTTCGTGTTTACGGAGTTGCTGGACTTCGAGTAATAGACGGCTCAATTATGCCAAATATAGTCAGCGGTAATACCAATGCGCCGATTATCATGATCGCGGAGAAGGGTTCCGATATGGTGAAAGAGGAATGGTTGAGGGAACGGACGTGAAAATGAATGGCTGTTTTTGTAAATTAGTTCAAAGCGAACTGAACTAGTACTATATCGCATAATAGAAACTTATAATTTCAAATTCAAAATAAATTTTCATTGTGTTTTACGTACAGTAAAGAAGTACTGAGCCAGAATATGTTTTATTAAATGAACATCAAGTAATGTAAATGTTAACAGCTAGTTCACAAGACGCAGTTTTTCGGCCGATTCGGTATTGCGACTTCCAGCAAGACGAGACATAGGATCGTAATGTAATGTATTGTCTCAAGGCTTGGCACGGTACGCACGGCTTTTACAAATAAAATCAATCAAGATAATAAATGCACATTACGTAACACATAGAACAGAGATACGATTGAACAAAATGGTTTCGATTTACTCTTTCGGCGACTTCTCTCGGTGTTCTTTGAGCTGGAATTGATCAACTGGAATAGAGTCGAGCCGTAACGATAAGAGACGCACAGATAAACGCGATTATTCAAACAAACAAAAACATATGAATTTTATTTAACGGATATGTGCAGGAATCAATATTTTGAACAACGTTTTCCTCCTATACGCGTAACTGTCCATAGTTTCCGAGAATATCTGCGAAACGTTATCGATATCACAACAGTGAATTCTGACCATGATTGTGCGTCCGCAACAACGTACGCGTTAATATTGATTACCAGCTGCCTTACAGCCAAGACAGATATGATGGATAATGATCCAATAGCATGCATAAACGAGAATTCATCGAGCTTTGGTAAAGATTCGTGCACAACTACATATGCTGAAGAAGCTGTAAGAAATATCTGTTCTATCGTGATTAAAAATCGATCCGCTTGCGTGAAGCAGTAACGGTTCTTCTATTTCGTCGAATAATATCGATTATTCTTCCGCCTATTATTTGTATAATTAATTTGTTCTCGTGTTTACGCAAGCGTTGCCGACCGCTTTGCGGCGGCGGCGGTGGCGACGACGGCGGCGAAATTGAGAAAGCTAACCCAACGCCAAACGCAATATTTTCTTACAGCTTCGCATACGCAGTTGTGCACGGAGCATTTAAGCTCGGCCAATTCTTTGTTTATACATACTACAAACAGAAGGTAAGAGATAGATTTGAGTTGCTTTTGAACGATCGATACTGACCCATAGGCTGTCGCAGACGCAAGGTGTATTTGTAATTTTCCAAGATTAAAGGCAACTTCTTGCATTAAATGCTTCTTGTACTCAATTATGTGATAATAATTATAGAATTATTTAAGAAGCTTAAATTTTCGTGATTAAAGAAGTAAAGGAAATGTAAGAAAATGTGAAGTTCGAACGCCTGGAACATCTCTCTCTGTCTTCTGGGCTTCTTTAGCCTCGGCTGTGGGAAGGGAAGAGATAGCGTCAACGCTTAAGGCTGCCATGAGTTAGGCCCCTACGTTTTGCGACCGGGTTGCCTGCGTATATTCCAGTATACTTTGCACAATCATCGATAATGTGGTCGAAACGAAACTACGCGAGCCCGGCATTTCCAAGTCTACAGAACGTCCTGTAAACGTGGCTAACCTCAACTCGCTTGTAATATTTCTTTTATAGAAACGTTTATTTATTAAACAATGATTTGGCATACGGCAAAAGATTGATATGCTACTGTGCGTACACAGTTTCGTTTACGATTATACGATGTTCTCTTTTATAATGTTCTATTTGTAATTTTACGTTTACTATTTAGTCTCAATGCCAATAATTATAAGCGGTGTAATCTTATTCCGTCCGCTTTACCAATCGGTAACGCTGAGAATAATACGAAAGTACATCGTTAGATGTCATTAAGAAAACTTTCAGCATTCTCACGTGTTGACGTAAAATTGTAAAATATAATCTATATGTATAATAGTTAGTAGATCTTTATGAAATGTATTCCTTTTCTTGTTCTATGAGTTGTTTCATTATTTATTTTATCATATTATTGGGACAATGAATAACGTTCAAACAAACTAATTTAGATGTCAAATTATTAACGTGCCGGGATAACCTATAAATGCCTTGAACGACTCGATTTCTATAAAAAGGAAAAAAAAGAAAAAGAATGCTAGCTCCGTGTCACGATATCATTGAAGATATAGAAGATTTAATATCATCGCAAGATATTACACCAAAGAAACGATATAGTGCAAGGAAAAATGTTACTATTCATTCTAAACGTGAACGAGTAACCGAAGATGTATCAGAACCTCCTATTTTCGATAGTATTGTGCCAGGGACACAGACAATTTATGCAAAGACATGGGGTTGTACTCATAATAATTCTGACAGTGAATATATGGCAGGTCAACTTGCTGCTTATGGTTACAAATTAACAGAAAATAAATATGAAGCAGATCTGTGGCTCTTAAACTCTTGTACGGTAAAAAGTCCAGCAGAGGATCATTTCAGGAATCAAATCGAAGCTGGAAGAAAGATGGGGAAACATATCGTAGTTGCCGGGTATGGAAACTTCCTTGTACCTAACGAACGTAGTTCTTTTTACCATATTGTAAAATTGATTTATTTTGGCTATATTTATTACAAGTGTAATTATCATTAGGCGAATGAGAAAGAATTAGTGTTATAACGAAGTGTAGCGAAAACGAAGTATTATAATTTTTTTAATTATAAAGGATTATAATTTTCTATGTCACTTTTCACAAACGTATTAAACGTATATGTGTATGTATATATATATATATATATATATATATATATATATATATATATATATATATATATACGAATATTAAGTCTCTTGTAATTTGTGCGATAATTCTGTACTCGAGCAAATTGAATTGCAAATAAGCAAATACAATTGAGAAAGGAAAAAGGATTTTCTCTTTATCCGAGTATTCATTTCTTTTCAAGTTAGTTCACCTCGTTATATGTTCACGTCCACTAAATGCTAATTGAACGATTCAGCACATTTTATTGAACGGAATTCTCTTCGTGCAAAGATTATATTCAAACATCTAATAAAATTTTATTATTAGTATCTCATTTCTATAGCGGTAAATAATAATTCTTAATCGACAAGTACGTTTCTTGCAATGTAATATAAGGTATGATTAATTGAAACTGATAATTGAAATGCATATATATTTCATAAAATGAATTACATTTCATGTAAATATATATGTTACAGTATTATAAGAGCAAATTCAAGGATTTATATTATTCTATCGGATTAGTTTGTTAGTTTCTTTCTTATTCATTTCTCAAATTGCGTTCTTAAAGCTAAATTTGAAACATGTTACTTATACTTAATACTGCTTAATCTATTTTTATGAGCTTTTGCAAGTCGCTCTATGAGAATAGAAAGAACAAAGATTATTTTATATCATTATCGGAAAGATTAAAAATATTTCATCCTTAGTTCCATCCTTACTTTCGCATGCAAGAAACTTGAAAGAGTTTAACCACTTCTTTACTTGTATACATGTAATATTTTTCAATTGGTTCAAATATGTTAAAATTAATGTAACATTTGGAAGTAAATGTATATAGCTTAGGTAATAGAATTTCAGGTAAATTAAAGGGATCGTCGCAGCTTGTTAAAAAATATAAGAAATTCATATGGTATTCCATGCGCTAAATCTAACAATTCAATTATCGCCTAGTTCCATATTCATTGATCATTGGCAATTAATTATGATTAATAGTTTAATCTTGTATGATTTATTTTTACATGTATACATATATATATATATATATATATATATATATATATATATATATATAAGATTATATCCTACGTTGATAGAAATAAATGAATAAAATAGAAATGAATAAAATATGACATATGTTTTAAGGGGATAACACGAGAGCTGGGCAAATATAAAGCTTTAACGATACTTTAATTAATCTAGATTAAAATTTATCTTGACTACAAAATTTACTGGCCAAAAAGTGAAAATCAATTTTCCTATTATACTTTGTTTCGTTCAACTGTGCACAGAAACTAAGCAGAAGGTGGCATACAATGACAAAACAAAATAACAAAAGGGAGAAGCAACAAAATGATTCTATTATCGTGCAAACAGTATGATCTATGTGATTTCATATGAAAATCATACTTAATCTTCAAATATACCGTTTATAATTATTTTATAAAGAAATTTTTAATGTTATCGTCAAAGTTGTATAGTACATTATCTAATTACTTGAAGTCTATGCTCTTATGCATATGCATACGAATGGATACTTTGGTGAAAATCAAAAGGAATCAAATAGTCAAAAACAATCTTAATAAAACTTTATTCACTGTTGATTTTTTCAGAATATGTTATCAACAATTACGACTAAAAATATATGTACACCTTTTATTTATGCATTGTTCTTCGGGACCTTTGTTTAGAAACTAAATTTATATTCAGTTTAAAGGCTGAAAGGAGCAAATAGTAAAAAATGATCGATCGGTTGGTTTCAGATGCGTACCACAAGGTGCACCGAAGTCATCTTTCTTACAAGGATTAAGCATAATCGGCGTGCAACAAATCGATCGTGTGGTAGAAGTAGTCGAAGAAACTCTGAAAGGAAATACCGTTCGGTTCCTGCAGCAGAAGAAGCAAGCTGGTAAAAAGATCGGCGGCGCCTCTCTAAGATTGCCTAAGATTCGTAGGAATCCGCTGATCGAGATCATAGCTATAAATACAGGCTGTTTGAATCAATGCACTTATTGCAAGACAAAACACGCGAGAGGTGAGCTGGGAAGTTATCCTCCCGATGAAATTGTCGAGCGTGCGATACAGGCGTTCGACGAAGGCGTCTGCGAGTTATGGTTAACCTCTGAAGACACAGGAACTTATGGTAGAGATATTGGCACGAGTTTGCCCGAATTACTGTGGACACTCGTGAAAGTGGTGCCCGATGGATGTAGGGTTCGCGTTGGAATGACTAACCCGCCGTATATCCTGGAGCATCTGGAGGAGATGAGCAAAATTCTGAGCCATCCAAAAGTCTATAGTTTTCTTCACATTCCGGTGCAATCTGGAAGCGATCAGGTGTTAGCCGATATGAAGCGAGAGTATACCCGCGCCGATTTCGAGCGAGTCGTCAACTTTCTACGAGAACGTGTTCCTGAGTTAACTATAGCGACGGATATCATTTGCGGTTTCCCAACAGAAACGGAACAGGATTTTGAAGAGACGATGAAACTTTGCGAAAAGTATAAGTTCCCGAGTTTGTTTGTCAATCAGTTTTTCCCGAGGCCGGGAACGCCGGCTGCTCGAATGACGAAGATACCTACGCAAATTGTGAAAAACAGAACCAAAAGGTTATCAGAATTTTTTCAATCCTATTCTCCGTATTTTGACAGAATAGGACTGGTCCAAGACGTGCTAGTGACAGAAATATCCCACGATAGAAAGCACTACGTCGGACATAATAAATCTTACGAGCAGGTTCTCCTACCGTTAAAGGAAGAATATTTAGGAAAAATAATTACAGTGAAGATCGTAGAAACGACAAAGTATTCTATGAAGGGGGAACCAATAACAGAAGGTACGTCCCCGGCGTTGAAACCCTGTTTACCAAGAGGATCTGTATCAGGAATACCAATGGAAATGAAATCATCGAAATATAGAATAGGAGTTGCCCTGTCGATTCTTCTAGCAATCATTCTCAGACTATTATGGAAGTTTTCTATGATTTAGCGAGTCTCTTGTCCTTAAATTCTTGAGTCCGGAATTTAGAAGAAAGATTGTTACTATTGATTACTATTGATAATACCGATATACCGATAATGGCGATAATACCAGGTACGGACAGGAACTTGAATTTCTACAGGAAGATGACTGACTGGCTGGCTGGCTGGCTCCATTTTTAGTTTATTAGATAAATTGTACGTAGGGCTGCGTCAAATCTCTACCGATGCACCGGTAATTTTCCGNAAAAAGAAGACGCGATGCGACGTGGATCAGTCCGCATCTAAGATTGATAGCTGTATCGACAAATCTGTTTAAGTTTTAGAAAATATACTAACAAATCTTTGCGTTAACAAACTTTCTAAAATCAACAATTAAAATCTGTAATCTGTCGACTCTGTCAAGAAGCTAATGCACAAATACTGTTTCTAGTCATTAGTTTCCCATTAATTTTTACGGCACAGTAATATTCATGTATTGTTACGTTACTATTTACAAATTGGGATCAAGGAGAGGTGTCCGGCGCACCGTACATTTTATTGTAGATTTTCTACATTTTCCTATGTACATCATGATTCAACACAGTTCAAGTCCAATAAATCGAGGTAACGAAGCTCCGAGTCATTTTCTAACCTTCTCGTTGATACGTACATATGTATATGCGGCATAATAATGCATCGATTCAAAAGGTAGAGATATTTTCAACAACAATTTATCTACATAAATTACATATGCACATATGCATGTATATACGTGTATATTGTCGTAATTTATTCGTTTTTATTAGTTATAAAATTCATATATAAGATTCATATATATTCCCACTTTAATCATATAAAGGTATATTCATTATAGATGAATGTACATATTTTTGTCACGAATAACACAAGCATTTGATATAACCTATTTCGTACGGTATCGCTGATAAAATAAATAAATAAATAATATTATTAAATGATGAATTAGTAACAAGTAGTATAATATAATAGCAGTAGTAGTAGTAGTAGTAGTAGTAGTAGTAGTAGTAGTAGCAGTAGTAGTAGTAGTAGCAGTAGTAGTAGTAGTAGTAGTAGTAACAATAATAATAATAATAATAATAATAATAATGTGAATAAAAATAAACGAATAGGAATATCGTGATATTATCAAATACAATGTTAATTTTCATCCTTGCAGAAAAATATAATTATACTATGAATTTTATACAATCTAATAAATAAATTGACTTTTTGTAATAGACTATCAGTTATCAATTCTTATTTTCGCAGCGAAATAGATTTACGTTGTAAAGTTCGATAGAATTTATTTTTAGCATAGCGACATTTTATATAAATCTTAGAATAAAATTTTTCTAATTTCCATCTTTGCATTGTGAAATAGCAAGAGTAAGTTACGGCTCGAGTGTGTGAAAGCAGAGGTGTACCGAAATTCAATTGCATCGTAGCGAATGGATTAAATTCTCGCTAGGTACGACTAGGTAAAACGTGTATTTATCAAGAAATCGTGCTTACGATCGCACTTCGAGTCGATGTTATATTTAAGATAGAAACAGTCGAGGAGCCTGACTTTCCAACGAATTAAGAATGGCTTTGCTGTTGAATTCCACTTTGTAAAGGACGTGTTGGGGAGAAGTAAAGAAAAAGGAGTGGAGCATTTCAAGCGTTTCCTGAAATAAAATGCTTAACAGTTAAGAAAGAAGTAAAAAAAGAAGTCTGGTTTACAATTAATTGACTCTATATTTGAATTGACAAAATACAGGAACCGGCCCTGAATGGGCTTACAAAATATTATTAGGACAACCCGAGTATACAAATTAATCTTCTAGTCGAACAATGATATCGAATATAATTTAACTTATTCTCAATGCATTCAGAACTATAATAGTAGAGAAGGAAAGAAGAAGGTATTGAGCGTCCCCAAGTTAATTTATCCTCGAGAAATCATAAGTATAGAGAAGAAGAAGAAGAAGAAGAAGAAGAGCATACATTATACTTAGTAAAACAGTATGTTCGCTAAGGAAACATAAACCTCTTAATTTATTGCATTAACAATGCTCTTTTATTTGGTACCGTCCCTCCCGATGCTAACGTTTCGCTTTTTAAACTACTATGTTATTATTACTCGAAAAATATTAACTTAGTGCTACTAAACGTAAGTTTAAGCTTATTCTAAAACGAGTTATTATCAAGGTATTTCCTGAGTATTAAAATTCACAGGCAAAACTGTGTAATCCGCTAGAAAGGATAAAAGAGATATAATTGTAAGAATCCTTTTTGTTAAATTCGAAGTTGGGATTTCGAAAGAGCGTTGCAACAAAATCAGATTACTCTCTCGTCTCTCGCATAAGGTATGAATTTCCGCTGCTTTATGTACAGCTTTATGTATATACAGCGACAGACATAATTTTAAAAACAAGACCTTTATGACATATATTCCTGTTGAAATCTCTGAAGCATAATCGTTTTACTGCTCCAACGTCGTTTTACTGTATCAACGTCGTATTAATGTCTTGTAACATTTTAATATATTGTCATATACATAAATGTGAAGAGAAAGAACGTTAGCGTGACTATTTTAACAAATACGGTTTATTGTTGCACTTTCTAGCCTATTTCATTAGATTATTGTCTTTAAATTGACATATTAATGAAATATTATGAAAAATAATCTCTTTTATCTTTCGTACTATGTATATGTAAAATGTAACGAACGATTTTTTAACATTAAAAGCTGGCACTTTAAATATTTTGGACCCTGGTAACGTCAAAACATACAACAGGACTGACCCAACGACATACTCCCGTTTATAAACGAAATATTTCATCGAATATTTGCGCGCGTATACAGTAACGAAAATTGGTAAATAAGAGAGCAGATGTTTGACCTTTTGAAGGATGATTAAATCGAAAATCTTTCCTTATCAGTTTCGTGTTTGCATACGAGAATCATTTCGATTAACGGTAATTCATCTTTCGATATCTCCTATAAACTCGAGTCTTGAGGATTTTAATGTACTTGGCACATTTTCACTTTACTCAACACGAGATTTCGCATACCTTTTATTCGCATCGATCCTCCAAAAAGTAACATGTATAGCGTAGTATGAATTAAATTAAGATTAACGACCGTGTGCGATTTGATCATTGTTCATCGGTGATACGAATTAACGCAAAACGTTAATACGGAAAGAATAATGTGAAATTTATATACTATTTTTTTCTTTGTTCGCAATATAGATTGGATAAATCGATTAATCGCTAATCTTGGTTTAATTATACGTACGCGCACGCACGCACGCACGCACGCACGCACAAACGACATGACACGATATGATACGATATGATACGATATGATACGATATGATATACGATATGACGATGCGTGTGTATATGTATATGTATATGTATGTATGTATGTATGTATGTATGTGTGTATATATATATATATATATATATATATATATATATGCATATATATACATATATATCACCTTCGAGGCACTATTTGCACAACACTAACAATAAGTAAAAATATACTACACTTCAGAAGGCCACATTTTATACATACATCGCGCAACGATCGCTTTTCTCTGAGCTCTTATCGAACATGTAACTTTAAATTTACATACGCCACGAATGTTAGATATTTCTCTGGTATCTATACGTAAAATAGTGATCCTGCAGCCTCGTTCGCGAAAATTTTGGCATCCTTCTAGCTCGACCTCGAACGCACTGAACTTTACACATCTTGTATCGTTTGCCAATCGATTTCTACGGCTCTCGAGGCGACAGTACGCAAAATATTGTGTAAATAATTATAAAATAGCATTTCCATTGCTCGACCTAGAACGCTACTAACAATATGTACAATACATTCGAGCTTTTGATTAAGTCTTTGAGCGTATTAATGATCATCTAAAGATTAAAGACACTATGTACACTGGAATGGTATTGTCCTATATCACAGAAATGTCGTGCGCGTGCTCGCTGTATCCACGCTGTTTTAAAATGATCCGTCGTCGTTATCTCTATTTAAGCTTTTACGCAGAGGAAATTACGATCAAGTAATTCAAAGAATTGAAATAGTTCAAGAGACGATACTTATGCCGTAAATTATGCCGAACAAGTGTTTAAAAAATAACGCTCCCCTCCCCACTAAGTAATTTCCCAATTTTCTATGCAATGCCTTTTCATATGCCCTTGTCTTTCCATTTTTCTTCTCCTTATTACGCTAACATATCGTATACAGTGTTAATGTACTAATTATCCATCTTAATAATATAATCTCCAATAATTATTCATCATCGTGTCTTTGAATCTCGTTAAAAATGCGTACGTTAAACGATACACGTGTCTTTATATCGATTAGATTTTCCCCTTTTCATATTTTAGAAATATAGCGAGTGGTTCAAAGAATCAGAACCGAGTCATTACGGCATTAAAAAATATCCGGATGCGTATACCGTATTGGAAAAATCCAACGCAGAGAACACGTTTATAGGAATCTGTGTCTAGAAATGCTTCATTAGGTATAATGACTAAAAAAAGAAAAAAAAAAAAAAGAAAAAAGAAAAAAGAAAAAAGAAAAAAAAAGGGAGAAAGCTAAGGGTTTTGTCGTACATTAAATAGGGCCATCGAGCGTCTAATAATTTGTTTTGCAGAACAATTAATGAACAATTAATTTCTCATATTTCCTTGATAGAATATTTGCTCCCTCGAGTATACTATGCTAATTTGGTCTCAATCTTCGAGAGCATTTCAACATCCGTGAAACAACGCTGTTTTACCGAATCAAGGAATTAGGACAGAAACGACACTTTGCTTTTCGCTGTTTACTCTTACATCCGGTAAAAACTTTTGACGATACAACACGAAATGAACTTAAAACGGCAATAAGACAAGCGACAATAAAATTTTTCGAAAATTGTCGATGAAATTAAAATTCCTTTGAACAACATAACAAGTCGTCTGTATATCATAGTTAAAAAATATTTACCATGAAGAATAAAACTGTTTAATTTCAGTCGATTACTAATCGATGTTGATAAAATTTTTAATAAATTAGTTATACACGCTTTGCTAATTAAAATAAAAGTTATGATATTTTGGCACACCGCTAATTTTCTAAATTCACGGCATAAGTTTCTCTTTCTCTTCTCTCTCTCTCTCTATATATATATGTGTATATATATATATATATATATATGTATATATATAGATACATACACACACACACACACGCGCGCACACGCACACGCACGCACGCACGCACACACATTATTTGTTCTTGTAATAAATAGAGAACATTTACATACATGGACAGAACGATACGGGACTAAATGTATACATGAAAATAACGAGATACAGGATCATTTTACGACATTTCATAGAAATTATTTGGATTTTTACTTAAAGAGTCATACTATAATAAATCTTTCTTCTTCTGTTTACAAAGTAGAGATTTCGTGATCGATATCGCAATACTCGTTTCATTACTGATAAACTTAATATACAATTTCATTTGGTTAACGGTTAAGATCGATCAAAGATTTGACGACGCTATATATAACATATGGAATGCGATACGATTAAATGAAATCTTCGTGCGTATCGGTATCAATTTCGGTAAAATATTCTCTGTTCTTTATCCTTTTGACGGCCAATCCGATTGATCGTATAGAAAATAAATAAAATAGAGAAAATATCTTATTATAAATTATATACACGTACGTATATGTCATGGTTTCACAGAGATATCAGATTAAAAGAAACGTTTATTTCTTTTATCGGAAGAGAGCGATTAAAAACGAAGTTTCCGTATCGATCACGAAATTCAACCGAATACGAATATATTACTATGCGCTGGTTATTTACATGCAGTCTTTCGCGATCCAGCATACACCGGTACAAAAATAACGTTCGAACGAACAAAGAGAAGAGGGGAACAAATATTAAATAAAATAAACAGACGTTTGATTCGAACATTAAAACGGACGTACAAAGAATCGATATGGCATACTAGAACACTACGAACAATGTAAAAAATAAAGTATGGCTCCCAAGAAGGGCGAAAGAAGAAAAAAAAAAAAAAAAACGTTAATAATAATTTAAAAAAGAAAAAAGAAAAAAAGACATACGTTATGGCAATTCTTATGGCGTAAATTACATAATGGCACAAATGTGTATCCTCGTTTTTTGTACCGGTTCGAATGTTGAAACCCTGAGCGCAATATTGACGAAAACTTCATTTAGAAGGAGATTGTACCCGCTGGAACTGGAGGAAATCAAACCTGAGATTCTAACAGTCGGAGTTCCGATCAGTGCAATTTTTCCGTCACAAGAAGGATCATACATCATACATTGCCGGTTTATCGGTTTATCGTTTTATCGGCTTATCGGTTTATCGGTTTATCGGTTTATCGGTTTATCGGTTTATCGATTTATCGGTTTCTCGGTTTCTCGGTTTCTCGGTTTATCGGTTTATCGGTTTATCGGAGCGGGATATTATAATATATTATTATATATCGTCGGTCTGTCTCGCTCGTTCGACATTTGAATTGACTCTATTCGCAGTGCAGAGAACAAAAAGAGAAAAAAAGAGAAAAAGAAAAAAAAAAGAAAAGAAAAGGAAGAGAAAGAAAGAAAAAGGGAAAAAGGGGGCGGGGGAAAGGGGGAAAAAAGGAGGAAAAAGGAAAGAAAGGAAAGAAAAAGAAAGAAAGAAGGGAGAAAGAAGGGAGAAAGAAGGGAGAAAGAAGGGAGAAAGAAGGAGAAACTTAGGTGATCACTTGTTAAGTGCATATGTACGCGAATTTACGTTAGTACGGATTGAAAGAGATCCGCCGATACAGCGCCCCGTCCGACCGACCGCGCTCAGACACGATCGAGTAGTTTGCTAGTCAAACTAGCAAATAAAATCGAATTTACACTGTTTTACTGTGGACAATCGCTGCAGACGAAACGAGGACAAAAGCGATGTTGCTCTTTTTTTCTTTCTCCTTTCCTTTCTCGAAGAACTATCCGTTTTCCTTGAAGATCATCCACAGCGGAAAGAAGAAAAACACAAAAGAAAAAGAAAAGAGAAAAAGAAACGTAAATTCGACTTCACTTGCTAGTCGACCGCGCGCAAACTATTCGATCCTGAACCTCTGAACCGACCTATATATTTTTGTTCAAAAAAATTCCCTAGATCAGGCAGGCCAATACCATTAATATAAGAATAACACTTTCAAGTTGGTTCAATGCCTAGCAGATGTTTGTCACGCGATCATTCATAGCGCTATAAACGCCATTATCGAGATGCAAAGACGAGGATGTTTATACAGATATGGTAAATTAGAATCGATAAAGGATCGACAAAGGTAACTCTCCATCATCGAGAAGATTTCGTCATTACCGCTCCTCGTTATCCCCCGATACTTGACTCGCACAACTTGTTATCTTACTATTCCTATAGTTACATCATACATACTTCGATAATACTTTTTGAGCGACCCTTTTTACGAGTCATGGCAATCCTTTTTTGACCTCGTATTTTATAAGACTAGCAGCAATACGTACACACGCGAGACAAAACGTTTCCTTGTTCTCTCTCCAAAGAGAGAATCGCATGTTGGGAGGAGAGCAAGCGATAAGAGAGAAAGAACGTGCGCCTACGAGGGACTACGATTCGACGAACAGTAAGGTAAGACGGGATTAAATTGCACAAGATACGTTTTGCTAAAAATTAGTCAACAATTTCCGGCTGCGATATTATATCGCTTTGCAACTTAGCCAGGCATAAAAATTAGAGACGACTTTTCTCCGCCCTGCCTGACGAACGTATTTCAAATGTTTTCAATTTATCTAATAACATTACCGAGATAAAAACATTGACAAACATCGAGAGACAAAGAAATAATCTAACGAATTGAGATGCCTGTCGAGTCTTATCGTGGACAACGCGCGTTGTACTCTCTTAACGGATTATTGTTCGCAATAAAAGCATAAAAACATCGATATATTTGGTCAAGGTATTAAAATGAAGATAACCCCGCCCCCCTTTCATCGAGTCGATAAATATTCAAACACAGGACACGAAGAAATTCAGTTTCATTTTTTCGCGCGTTAACATCCCGGCAACATTTAGCGGCGACGTTTCGTTTTATTGCAATTCACCGGTTGGCCCCACGTATCCTTCTTTCGCCGATCTACTTTAATTGGCGTTCTTACCTTGATTCGGTTACATTCTTTTTGTTAGCGATGCGTCACGAATGAAACTCTGTGGACTAAACGGCGAAGGGGGCAGAGGAAAAACGCGCAACCGGTTAATTAATAAGGCAATTCGTAGAAAAGTCAAAAGCTGGCGGTGTACACGCGTACGTTCTAGAGAAGACGCGCTGCGCTATATGTCGACGGTGTGTCTCGACGAGAGAGCGTTCGCGTAATAGAAAATATCAGTCGGGCGAAAAGAGTGCAACTTGGTTTCTAACCAAGACAACCGTCTTCCCTTTTACTGGCTTCATTAAGTCGCGACACACGATGCCTTTAACCGAGAGTAAAAAGTGGTCGACGCGAAGCGTCGGCTCATGCCCTTAAAAGTTTTACGACTCGGTTCTTATATTCTTTCCTCGTACGTATTTTCTTTTTTCTCTCTTGCTGTATTTCTTATCCGTATTGTTAATCGGCGATCCACGGCCCCGGCCTGTCTTCCCCGCCTCACACCGAGCAAAACATCCAGGGATACGTCGAATCTCCTCTTCGACTCAATTACGTAATTTAAGAGCCACGTAAAAGTCGAGTTAATCGCGCAGCAGCTAAAACTCAATCACATCGCGAATTTATGATTCTTAAACAGGCGATATTCAATTTGCTGTGTTTGAATTTAACAACTTCGCGTCTTAAAATTTCATAGACTTTCCCCGCTGACACAATAATCGGAACCGCGGAATCAATAACGATCCAAGAGGCGTGTCTTATGTGGCTTTTTTACGTCGATGGACCGTTTAGTAACTGTAGAGTTCGTTAGCTCTTGCTCTCTCCTCCATTTGCTTGTCTGATTAAACGAACATCGCAAGTGGTTCGGAAGCGAGAAAAGTTATAAATCATTCGAATCGCCATCCCTCTGATTTGTAAAAAAATAAAGTGTAACGATTATTTGTGTGTGAATCCATGTTAATCAATGTTAATCCATAATATACTACCATTAATATGCCATCTTTTTTTACGATTCACAAATCACGAGTTTCAAGACTATTTAAAATTTCGTAAAATACGGATAAGTTTCGCACGTTTTAATCGAAC
Source organism: Bombus haemorrhoidalis (assembly GCA_014825975.1). Lineage (NCBI taxonomy): Eukaryota > Metazoa > Arthropoda > Insecta > Hymenoptera > Apidae > Bombus > Bombus haemorrhoidalis. The sequence continues at coordinate 13,752,518 of CM026173.1, read as the reverse complement.
CTTTCTTTCGGTTGCGAACCACTTTGATTTTTAAAATACTACGTGTCACAGCAGTTAAATAATCCCCGAGTATAATATTCCTCGCAATTCTCGACACGCGCGCGCTCGCACTGTGCAACAAGATTATAATTTAATTTTCGTCGAAAGATGCGTTATGATTTCTTTTACTTTTTTCTTTCTTTTTCTTTTTCTTAGACGGGGGGGGGGGGAGAGAGGCGCCGGGTGTGTGCGCGCGTGCGCGCGTGTGTGTGTGTGAAATTCATCTAACGAGACACACACCCGACGATCGACGACGTTTTCCAACGAAAGCGCTCATAATCTCCTGAGGTTTCGTTTACTCTGTCTCGAGCCAATGATCAGTCGCCGTTTATTCCTCTTGGTCGGTGTGGCTAATAGCGGTGTTTTACAAGGACCAGTGTGTGGCCTCGATGAACAGAAGGTGCAAAATTCCATGGAGCAGCTTTGCCTCGAACATGTTCCCACGTTTTTCTCGCCGTCCACGTGACAGGGAAATGAACACCTCGGGCAAGGTAACAAATGTTCCCAGGGTGCGAGTGTACGGCTGGCCTGTTAACAACGATATAACAATAATTATTAAAATTATTATCAATTTATAATCATATCATTATACTAATTTACATTTACAATTATAAATATCAAGCTTTTCTTATATGTACATATGTCTGCATATTTTTGTTCCATACGTATATAGAAAGTAATTCTATATAGTATATACGTTTGTTTTTGAAAATTCACATTCACTATTCGCTGATATCGATACGTTTAATTGCGTAGCAAATTTTTAACAATTCCTTGCAACCTATGTATATCATGTATATAGGAATAAAGAGCAAACGCAGCATGCATCGAGCATGAAAAATCTTCTAGAGGCAATACATTACTATACCGGTGAAGATAGAAAAAAAAAAAAATATACAAAATATGATATGTAATATTAAGAAACGTTACGCGAAATTATAAAATAGAAAATGTATCTACATACATACGTACATACGTACATACGTACATACATACGTATATGTATTTTCTGTAGGTAAGTTTCTCGTATTACGAACAGCGATAAGATCACGGATGGTAACACGCACAGATTACCAAAGAACTATGAAAGTAGTAGATTCGTACTTTATCGACAGTGGTCGGTAGAATAATGATACGACGCTAAGACTAAGTATTTTCAAATTGCATTCTTTTTATAGGAAATATATAGTATATACGTGTCGAAGGGTAATTTCAACTTATCGGATAACATTTAGAACAAAAAGTACGTTGTCGATACTAGGAATATCGTCAACGTTAAAATTCTGCTCAGAAAATTCCGTTATATAAGTATATTTATAGAAAACTGTATTAATGCGTTTAACGAACAAAATATGATGATATTAAAGTCAGATGATATCAAAAGTTGAACACGTTAGTTTTCGTTGATCAAAGAAAGAAACCTTTCTCAATTTCGTTAAGGAAACATATAGAAAGAAAGTGATAAACATTCGGTAGTGATAGCTATTTTCTTTCGTTTCAATATTCTAGTATTGCTTGAATTTAAAAGCTGTACAAAATTCTTAATTTTCGTTTGACACCAAAACATGTTGAAAGAAATAATATAAATAATCAGAAAGAAAGTATGCTAATTCACCTAGCGTGATAGAAACATATTTCATGCAATTTCAATAAAAATAGGCTTGCACCATCGCCGATGAAAAATATATTTTCATCGTTACTTGTTATCGTTAAAACCAAAGGATGTTACATTTTAGTTAAAAAAAAAGAAAAAAAGAAAAAAGTGGTTAATGGTCCAAGCGTGAAAAAGATCCATTAGTCTCGCCCTATATGTATTATCTCAAGTGTCTCTTATCTAATTTTAGATAATGCAGTTGGTATTTCCTATTTACTTAATTGCCAAAAATGTTAAAGTAATTAGAGGAAAAGACAGAGTTGTCAGATGTTCTAGCTGCTTTCGTCTGGAACACTAATTAATCGGTATTGTTACGTCGGGTTGCACCTGTTCGCGTCAGGATGACATATTGCAATAACGCAAAGTGAAAGGAGCGCTGACACGAAGGATCCTAACACGATGACTACAAGAAGATTCTTAGACTCTTCCACGTGTGCATTTTCACAATGCTATATCGCAGCTCGAACGAGAGCGACAACTTCTAAATTTCAACATGGAAAACAAACGGTACATCAACGACTGTACTTTTAAATTTGTATAAAGAGAAATTTCGATAAAGATTCTTAATCCGAATCATTTTTTCGCTCGCTTGCAACAGCTTTTTCCTTTAGATGTGCCTTTATATACATACAGAAACATAATAAAATTCCGAGTATTGTATTCTATTGTATTGAGATATGAACTTTGCTTATTTTTATTTACTTCTTTCCTTAACAAAAGCTTCTGCTATAATTCTCTAGTATAAATAAAATCAGGAGAATCGATATTTACGGAAAGAAGACCGAATACCTCAAATTATCCATTATAGTACGGAATGGTTAAGGTTACGAATAATCTGCTTCGATGTATCAAAGTTAATCGAAATACTATAACGATCGTATAAAGCTTATGAACGATTAAAAAAAAAAAAAAAAAAAAAAAAAAAAAAAAAAAAAAAAAAAAAAAAAAAAAAAAAAAAAAAAAAAAAAAGAAAAAAAAGAAAAAAAAAGAAAACAAGTAGGAAAGCAATGACATTTTTTACGAGCAAGGAGCCATTCATGATAAACGAGCGCATGGATTGCATGCGTTTACAATTCAGCATAGCGTCACGTCACGAACACAACAAACAGCGTTGTCAAAGCGAGCTACCGAGCATCTGTCGTGCATTGCTAATTAGCGCGGCAGAAAATGCGTGAGAAAATTTAAGCAACCGAGTATGCGAGAACAAAATCGAACGTTATCAAACGAACATCTTATGTTCTCTTCTCTTCGATGCAACGAACCGTAAAACATCGCACGTTTAGAACTAACAATAAATAAATAAATAAATAAATAAATAAATAAATGTAAGCTATTCGAATGTCCCTGCCTAGCAACCGAGCGAATTCCGAGCAGTCTGGACGAATCCGAAACTACGTACCATCAAAACGGTGGCGCTAGAATTTCTGGCGGGAAAGAAGTGGACCACGGTGGAAGTTAGGACACAGATCACCATATGTAAGTGTGCATGCGATGTTATCTCCTGCTTACTTCGTTACCAGACCAAAAGCTCCCATACACACGGACGAATTATATTACATCAATGAATCGTTTACTTCCCTAACAATATTTTATCTGCAACTTATAAATAATTCGTACGGTATCTTATTTATAGCTTATAAATTGAGAAATTTTCCAAAGACATCACTTTCAAAATTTTCTTATATTATATTATATGATAATGACATGACATGACAATGATATATGATATGACAATATTATATGAAAATGTCAATGATACGAACATTTAATTAAATCCATTGAATTGCTTAGTTAAGTACAGGTATGTATTGTTACATACGTTATACAATAATCATTTAGATTCGTTGCCTCTAATTCAAATATCTATATGCAAAATCTAATACATAATACTCAAAAATTATTATTATTTCATTTGATAGCGTTAACTAAATCATTGAAAGAATTGTTAAAAAGTTATTAAGAATTGAAATTTAAAATATCAAATTATCTTCAAAATGAGAATAATAAATTACGGTTATGTCATTTCATATATATGAGCGTTACTACAATAGCATCAGATCATTTTATTTATAATAATTATTGCTCGTTAAATTTTGTTCAGATTAGAGAAAACGATTATTTAACTTTTTCTCGTTATAAGTAAGGGAAAACTTTAGATCCATGAAGTCGCCACAACAGTCTACAAAGTACGTATCCTCTTTTTATCGAAAGTTCACACTTAACAAAAACGTTCGTTTTGAATGTGTATGGTGAAGAAATTGCTGGTCGACGACACCATTGTAAAATGAAGAAATGGAGAAACTAATTGGAGGATACGGTTTCTACGGAAAGGATCGTACGAGTTTAAAATTTGAAAGCGTGGTAATATTTTCTCTCATCAGAGGCGGGCGGTAGAAACGTCTACGGGCTGTGGCAGTTGGGTTCGAAATGTAGAAAATGACGGTAGGGTTTCTCTACGCTCTACAACACTCTACCACAAGCCCTTTCCTCACAATATAGCAGCCAGCTGGCGCAACAATGTGTAGTGTGTATCTACGAAAAGTGATGTCGTAACGCAACGGACCCTAAATATCCTCACTCGCCCCCCCCACCCCCACCCCCTCCACCCCCCAGTGTAGACCGTACGCACTTCCTGCAACCCAAACGAAGTATACTTCTCCGAGAGCAATAGCGTAGACCGTCGTAGAACGATTGTAGGGAATGGTTACAGCGGAACTTTGTATACTTAATTACGCAAAATTCAGCGTACTCTTACATATGTATGTAGAACGTGACAATTACCAAAACAGCAACATTACGCGCGAAACGAATCAGACGATCAGTCCGCATTTCTTTTCATTTTCGAACTGTAGCGTCATTTCGTAATAAAAGTATTTTTATTATTACGAAACAGTGAAAGGAGGGAATAACTTTGTATAATCATACATTCGAATTTCTTTTCCTTTATTTAAAAATAGGCTAATCTACGAATAACTAACATTAATATATTAATATATATATATATATATATATATATAATCATACGGGCAGATAGTTTTCAAGTTGCTCCTTTGTAATGTGCGGAAAATCTGATATCATACTTTTTCTTACTTGTGGGCTTCAGCTATAAAAATATATATTTCTGAGCAATGTGTATATATATATATATATATATATATATAAACGTGTGTGTATGTGTGTTTCGAAAAAAGATTGGGAATGTATAACAAACCAAACTTTGTTGAAAACTTACTACTATCCATAACCAAAAGATTGCAGGCAGTTATTCGTCATAAAGGAAAGTCCATGAAATATTAACTGTAATACGAACAGTAATTAATTAATAGTACAGTATGAATATATACATACATATATATTGTAATGAACGATTAATAAAATAAATTGAAATACTCGTTATTTCACTACCAGAAGATTAGTCATACACAATACATCATGTACAATATGTAGTAACTCCGTTATAATGGAGAGATTCGACTATATATGTGTATACTTTTTTCTTTTTTTTTTTTTTTAATAAAGGAAGCGACATAAAATAGCGACCAACTTTGTATGTAAGAGTATGCACGTATAATTGTGCGCTTAATTCTGTGAATAACTGTACCTCGCAACACACCGTGCAAATTTGCAAAAAATTGTTGAAAAAACACAAAGTACTTGTAAAAATGAAGAATCTACAAAGCAATTAACATTCTGGATCGCAATAATAAGATGGTTAAGGTAGGAAAAAACATTACAAGTTCAGATAAAGCGAATAAATGTACGTATGTAATTACCGCCGTCATCGAAAATAAAATGTTCGGGCGGTGAGGAATGTTTAACGTTTGAATCTATATGATATATTTAGCTATAAATGGCTAAATGGAAGATATGTTTTAACGTTATAAACATATAAATAATTGAGTCGAAAGTGGAAAAACGTGGCAGGCTTAACAACCGTCCCTACAGTCCTAATACAGTCTGATACTTATCCGTTAGAATATTTGAAATATAACGTTGAAATGTTCTAATATATCGGTGTAAACTTCTCGAAGAGAGATAAATTTTGTCAGTGAGAACAGTTATACATAACGACCGACCGAACCGAAAAATCTTCGTTCTACCGCGTAGATAGCCATGGAAAAAAAAGGGCATGTGGGAATAGACCCACACAATGTTACACAGTACCGCCCTGAAACTTCATGGAACGAAGATAAAAAATTCTTGACTACGCAGGCATCGCGCCGCACCGCGCCGCACCGCGCCGCGCCAGCAGCACAATGTTGAAACGAAGATCAAGCATGTCATTGTGTTCGATCACAACTGTTTGTGTTAGTTTTTCCTCGAAAATCATGGTGTATCGAACATATTCTTGAGGTTAGGAGTGGACTGCCCGTTCAACTTCCCAGCGATAAAGTAGCTAACAGAGTACAGCAAGATCAATAAGAGGTTTAACAGAATGTAGCGATACAACGTAGGAAAATAGAGAAAATTCTGGATGCAGCGGACGACAAATTCTACGCTTCCGGAATAAAGATCATCACGAATGATTATGACTATTTCTAGCGTTTACATTTTTTTCAGTTTATAGAATAGATACGTGTGTTATCGTTGAGTTGTATCAAATTAAAAGAAAATTAGTTTTCGCGTTTAATTTTTTTTGATTTCGATATCGTCAAGTGAACTATATGTGTATAATATATGTGTGCAATACGAATCTCATTTAAAGGTTAAAAAGTTATCTCTTTGCGTTAAATAATAAAAAAATCTAAATATATCGAATAACTTAAAACCTCTTATGTATGAGTTTATTATATAAATACTATATTACATTATATTATATATAATATAAATATTATATGAATTATAAGGAAAGTTTTAGTGAAATTTTGAAAAAGTGTGAAAGCGTCACGTTTCACGCCTACTAAATTTGTTACAGGTTTCTATCGTGTTCTATTATGTTAAAATCTTCCAAATCTTTAATTCATTATTTCAAACGTATCTTACGCCGGATACGTTATATATAATTGATAAAGTTATTAAAATTTCTTGCCTCTATTACGAAAATTATTCAAATTTTATATTTTGAAGTTTTGTTAGTTTGGTCTTGGACACAAACAAGGTAAAACAGAAGAGACATATGAAAAATTGAATAAAACAGTCGGTAATTAAATAACTAACACGCTAATCTCTCAATGGTTTCTACTTGGTCATTGACCGCGATAATTAATTAGTCATGAGATAATTTCAAGCGCTACGTTAAACCGTTTAAAACCGGAACCATTATATCTTGATAAATTCTACACATATTAAATGAAATTGGCGGCACTCTCATACTTGAAACAATAATAGCGTGACACATTTTTGAAAATTAGCTATGCTATATTATTACCACAATTAATTTGCAAACCATTTAATTGAAAATGTTAAAATAGTTTCAATAAGAAAAACAAGATAATATTTTGAAATTTGTATAACAATTTTGTATAAGAATATCAAATGTTTTACCAAGTTCTCCTTTCTAAATCAAAAAAGCATTCATTGAATGAAATACAAACATTATTTTGCACTTGTCATAGTTAAGAGAAATAATAACACGTACATGTATAAAACCCCATGCATACATACATACATACATACATACATACATACATACATACATACATACATACATACATACATATACAGTATAACGAATAGATACGTACACGCTAAAGTGTCAAATCCATTTTCAATCGCTATCGCTTTACGATGGGATGTTATTTTTTTATGATGAAAATAATATTTCAAACGTATCTAAATTATTGACAAGAGAGCAATTAAATATGTATGCTGTAAAACAGCAAATTATTAATTGTACTGCTTTCAATTTCAATAGTCATTTCAGCCCTCCCCCCCCTCCTCCCGCCTCCTTTTGATTCTGTTATCGCTTCGCTATCAATTCCTAAAGAATTGCAGAATCGATTATCAATAGAGATGTCAAGATAAAATCTCGAAGATTGTAGAATTAATGTAGGAGAACGAGCGAAAAATGTAAGAATAGATATTAATGTTTTGGATAGGCAAACAAGTAGCAGTTTTGATAAACGAGGCCAATTCTTATGCTAATAGTTCTGTCACGAATGTGGTCGAAAGATCTTATATAATTTTATTTTAAACATTTAATGATCAAGCGGCCACATACTTTTTTAGCAAAATAAGGTTTTGAAAAATATTAGTTTGCTTCTGATTTTATGAAATATTTATAATTTCGCCGGGAAATTATTATTGTTATATATTTCTAACGTCTATGTTATATTTTAACGTTACTATTTCTATATTGGATATGTATTTCGCGCGCCTTGAACTTATACATTATACAAAATTTAATATTTGAATGTAACACGTACTGTGAAATTTAGAATATAGTTATTGCAGCACACCATCGTTTGAATCCACGCGGAAACGAGTGAAAATAAGTATTTTCTCAGTGCGACGTTCTGCACCGATGCCCATCTAGATATCTAGATTTCGATTGGTTTTAGAAGAGATCCCGGTGATCATCGTGATAACCTTTCTCGACGAATTTAGAAATCTACTACCTGCGGATTGGCATAACCGGGACTTTGAAAATTTCAGGTCACTTATCTCAGTTTTTTCGCCTATCACGTTGAATTAAGGTGTATACACCGGTAATTCAATATCCCCGTTAAACGTGCTAGCAGCGTATCGAGTTTCGGGCTCTGATTCGGTCATCAAATTAGATCCCGGTTCAGTTAATCCTATCGGCCAGCACGCAGGTTTCCTCGTTTACGGTTGTTCAGGATTCTGCCTTCTCTTCGTCACCTACCGTTCCGAATTTCGCACCGATAGAGACAATTGTCGTCGTCCCTTTGACATTCGATGTTAATATATGAATATACGAGGAGCGTTTGAAAACTTTCTATAAAAGCTATAGCGTGCCTGGTGATTCTATTTGATGTGCAATCTTTCTCTGCATTAAAAACTTAATATTAGATTATTTTAAAACGATGCAAATAGTTTCTTATATTTAACATTTAGGTTTAAATTCCGTCAATAAGAAAATAATGTTAATACCATGTTGTGCATACTAATTCAAATATCTACGAAAAAGATAGAACCTCGACAATTATTTTTCTCATTAAATATTACAGCGATTAAATATTACATTAAATATTGTACCTTGCGTATTTCTATCGTTTTCACCTTTAATCGGTTAATTTAATGCAGTAGAATATTGCAGAGAAAATTTTCAAATCGATAACGTATATCGGCATAACTTCTTAATCGATCGACATGTATATGAAATTTCGGCAAATTCTGACGAATTCTGGTTTCAGAGGACACGAGCACTGTTCGCGTTATAACTAGATTGTTTAATTAATATTGGGCTAATCGAATTAATATTCGAATATTGAACGAAGCAAAATTTTATTTCAAAAATTTATTCAGAAGGTAAATTAAAGTATTAAATCAGCCTTGTCTTGGTCATCGAGGGGAGGAAGTGCAGAAGAGAAGGTATTAAATCTGCAATGCAAACACCTTCGATAACTTAGGACTTGACTTAACTTAAGATATAGCTGCCTTCGGACGTAGGTACCGCCTACCAGATGTTTCCTGGGCCTTCGAAAGAATACTTTTTCCCAGTGAAAAAGAATATTGAAACCCTCGATCGTTTCGCGATTACATTTCTCGACAACTTGACAAATATTAAATGATTTCAAGAAAGATGCTGTACGTCGTGTGATTAGCTCTCCTTTATAGATTGACGCGTAGAATATAAAGGACAAATTTATTTTCCCTACTGAGATCATATATTTTTCCCGATAAATTCATTGATCAATTTATCTTGACATTCCTTGTAAAAGATTATTAAGCCACTTACACCAAACGATCATTAGTTTAAAAGATATTCAAATTGAAGTGCGGATTAAAATGTGTTAGTGGCATAGCAACAGCAAGTTATGTTTTCTCGAACGTTATACATATACGTACGTGATAAGTATACGATGATATATTATCTAGCAAATAATATTATAATATTTATCGGCAAATAAACTCTTGTAAAATAATACTTGTAAAAAAGTTTCAACATTGTATGCCATGACCGATATAATTTTCATCGGAACATTGAAATGTGACAACTAAAGTTTACAAAGTTTCAAACAGATTGCTGATATTTATTGGGTTGTCAACCAAGTGATTACGAACCCAATAATAATAACAGTCCAACAGTGGTATTTGATATGATTATATAGATCTGATTATCTTCATCGAGGCTAATATTCAATAAGCGTAATTAAATTTCTACTTCTTATTCTGCATTCCTTTGTTTATATATTTTATATTTTTTGTCACAATAACTTTGTATTTTAACACTTTATACTAGTTTCGAAAGTTTCTAGTTGAATATGTAGGCGGTACATATGCATTCTACCGATCATCCGATGGCAGAAAGGCGGCTTGTTATGTTTCATTACCCCTGAAAATAATCGGCAATAGACATACAATACAGGTACCTTGACCTCGTCCTTCACGATATGTGCTTTACTGCCGCTCCGCTACACACACACACACACACACACACACTCTCTCTCTCTCTCTCTCTCTCTCTTTTATCGTTTTATCGTTTATAATTAGTTAATCGATTCATCTAGATACCAAAGGCGTCAAGGTCGCTCACAGGAACCCTCAGTGTCAATGAGTGATGGCCGTTTATAACGAGTCTTGATCACCCTAAAATATAATGTATATCGTACCTACTAATACGTACAGTTTTTTAAAAATTGTTTACGTTTTCTGAATTTTATTACAAATGTTTATTATATATACGATAGTTATTACTATACGATATAAGGTAATGATTATTATTAATCACATTATCTTTACTGGGCTTTACTACTTCACTAGGCTTTATATCTCACTACTAAAATAAAATAATAATAATAATAATAATAATAATAATAATTATTATAATTATTATTATTGACAACACTAATGACAATAATCACAATTTTGAGCAACAGGTACCGAAAGTAATGCGAAGGTTAGGTATAAAAAATTTAATGCATTCGAAAAGCATTAAAAAAGGGATTGCGTCAGAAATGAACTGCGTATATTACGATATCCGATTCGTGATTTCTTCAAATGTCCGCACATATTTTCGCTATCCTTAGACCTAGAAGCATCCATCCAACCTCTTACACTAAATTAAAGAATCTGCTTTAATTTAAAATTTCGTAAATCAACGTTCAAAAGGAAAATTAAAACCCCGTCAGTTTTTATGAAAAACAGATTAATAGGCGGATCACCTATCAATCCTAATGAATTATACATACATACGTTCTGATTCCCGCCGAAAGTGACGGACGAAATTTAAGAGATTGTCTCGAGGTCGCGTTGAACGGGTCATTCGAAACAGGCGCGCGCTTGGTAACCAAACAAGCTGTATCATTCAGTCTACGTAGTTCTCACACACAATTGCCTCCTACCTTTTCTTTATAGCGATCAATTAAGTATTTCCACGTATTCAGCATTTAACACCAGTTAAGTATTTTTACTTAATACCTTTAAGTTTCGTGAATTTTCCAATGTTCTCAATATTCTCTTACATGTACCATACATGACAAGGGTAAAGATAAAGAACTGATTGCTAAAACAAAAAGGTTATTCAAAATTATCTAAATAATTACCTTTTCCAGAATTAAAAGATACGCATTAAAAATGTAAAGCTTGATCACGATGATTCATTAAGATAGTATTCACTTGTTGCGCGTTGCCTTAGCTATTACGACTATCGTGTAGAACGAAAACTTTGTAACATTTTTTTAGAATTGACACATTCTGCTACAAATTTTGATAGAATTAGAGTCATTTATTACGATTTTCCTTCAAACAGGTAATGAGACGTTAAATCCGACAAATTGAATGGATATTAAATGTAGCGATTGAAGAGAAAGATTCGTAACTAATCGAACGAAGAAGCGATGTTTTTCAACGAGACAACAAAAGATCAAACAAAATCTCACTGTCGTTTGTCTATTTTGTTCTTCGTTGAACGAGAAATTACATATGATGTTTTAGATCTACGACACTATACACGAAGAAACGGCGCTGAACAGGATAAAACGGTTATCCAATATATCGCAGAAGATCAGTAAGAGGTACACATTACATAATAAGATTATAATTTTATGAAAATAGATTGCCCTATAATTTTTGCTAATTGTTAATAATTGTGCTAATTGTTTTTAAATTTCACTTTCTACCGAATCCAATACGAATTTTCATTTTCACATATTTTACGTATTTACTGATATTTTTGTATTAGAATATAAATATCTGCATGAGATTAGAACCTTCTCTTTTTATTAGAACTTTTAAGCGATAGTTGAAACGTGATTGCTCGAAGAGAAATATGAGGCGGGTCATTGGAACAAATAAAGATCGACGCAGTCGGTAATGCGATCTACTTTGGTTCTTCGTCGAATGCACGATTTTTATCAGGCAAAAGAAGAATTTTTTCAGGCCGATCGAAGCCGTGTCCGACCAGAAGGACGGATATCTCCGGGTTCCGGGACAAAAAGGTCCAAGGTACACCACTACCGTGAACAGGTATACACCCGTCGATGACTTTGTATGTGCAGGTAGAAATGTACGTGCGAGAGCTCAAAAGAGACCCAAATGTTCGCTCTTTCAGGACGAAGAATAAAAAGATTTTTAAAGACTGCCCGTGCCGCGCCGCGCNCGTGCCGTGCCGTGCCGTGCCGTGCCGTGCCGCGCCGTGCCGCGCCGTGACGCGCCGTGACGCGCCGTGACGCGCCGTGACGCGCCGCGTCGCACCGGTTAAGAAAATATATGTGCATATTTTATATGGAAAAGCTCATTTTTTGACGGCATCTCGCATCCTTATTATCATTTGCTCTGTTCGATGGGAAAAAAGGCTAGTTGTATGAAATAATCGTGTTAAACAAACAGGAAATGAATTACGGGTACTAAACAGATGATAAAATTTCACTCTCTTGCAGAGGCTCGAATAATTGGGGAGAAAATTTTGTGACATTTCTTACTCTTGTGAAACAAGCGTTCATCGTCTCAATTATCATTGATAGATGCAATATTATGATTTAAAGATATTCGTGTGTTAGTCAATCTTTTAATATGTATAATGTTAATGTTATGTATACACAATTTCAATTAGCACTTTGCTTTGTAACGAATTTCTATTTACCTCGTAGCATTATACTTGTCTATTAATCTTTTATATTACATATACGTAAATACATTTGCCGCGTGTACTGCAAACAAACTATGTCTTGCAAATGTCTGGCAAAAATTTCACGAACGTTGGAAATCGTAATGGTAAATTCAATTTTTAATTTTCATATTTGCTCCTACAAAGAAAATAATAGAGAGAGAGAGAGAGGGGGGCGGGGGGGGAGAGAAGGGAAAATTCAGTTGGACAATATGCAAAGTCTAGGTAGTAATGAAGCAAAATTCAAGCTCGGCCGTATGTATACGGTTATACGTGTTCGTAAGCACGATGAGAGACTAAAGTTGGAAGAATATCGCTGGGTGAAGGGTTCTCCAGAGAGATTCGCGCCAAAAGTTGGCGGCTTGTATTTCCAGACGCGGAGTTTGCGTGCGAGTTAAGAGGGTTTTGCGCACGCGAACACGCAGAAACGGCGTGTATATGCATGGGCCCGGGATCGTTTGGTCGAAGTGGGCCAGATGCCCTCCGGCAACGCACGTCAGATGTATCATTATCTCGGCCTCACTGTTGCTATGCAATTAGAGTCCGTTAATCGGGATCCCCACCACGTGACGCCAACGCGCCTTTCGTGACGCCAGTCAGAGGGTGGGGAGAAAGGGAAGCCTCAAGGATGAACAGAGATAGGAGAACGGAAAAGGAAACACGTTTGAAGAAAGAGGACGGAGAAACGTCTACGGAGAAAGAAAAAGAGACCAAGGCAGACGTAGAAAGGGATAGCAACCGCGATGAGACCGGAGACGAAGACGGCAACAACAACAATAACAACGCAGCACGTGGACGTGAGAGCGCGAAAGTTCTGCCTTCGACTTTGCTCTTTCCTCCTCTTTCCTCCTCTCCTTTTTCCCCGAAGCTTGCGCGGTTTTCTTTTTTCGGGGGGAGGGGGCGGGGGGCGTTCCTTATTTTGTCCCCGTGGACTCTGTGCCCTCTGGATTGTAACGAAGAAGAAATTTTTCGCACACAGGGACAATTGTTCCGCGGGCGATTTCAACCTTAATGGCCATTTCTTTCTGTTACTCTGTTTTCGTTTCCAAACCAATTTCATAGAGGTCCGCCGCAAAATGATTTATACACACACGTGTACATATATGACGGCTTATATGTATATGATGGCTTTTCGTAATAGGATCAATTATCGCTATCATTTACAAACTGAATTTTCGATACGAGTTACGTTTGTAATTTTGATCGAAGTAAATAAAAGGTATTTCTCCTTCCAAATAAAAAAGTATTTGTCATTAAACTTTGTCACGTTCCTTTTTTGTACGTGTGCTGTGCCTCCTTCCTACCTTCGCTGTACAAAGAGGCTAAGGCAGACTGCCAATGAGACATTTCTTTACCATTCATTAAGATCTGCTTGGCCTTGAAGAGATTTCAAGGAAGACGCGTGCGCAAACGGGCGGGAAAACCGTGAAACGATACCGGCCTCCTTCATTCAGGCTACGAGACCTCAAACGTTTCTATCTTTTCTCATTTTAAATTTTGCTGTTTAGCATAAACCACGTATAAACATTTATATCGTTATAAAAGAGAGAGAGAGAGAGAGAGAGAGAGAGATGCCTTACTCCAATATGTAATACGTAATACCATTGGGTAGTTATATAAAAAGGAAACATTTGCTATTTCAGACATTTTCGATTCTAATATCTGGTATAGCTTTGAAAACGTCTAAAAACGTGTACTTGTGACAGATTATAGTGTTTGAAAGATTTCTAATAAAAGGCTAGTGTGTATTATAGTATACGTATACGTGTGTATAACACGTTACTGTTCAGCAACTAACTAATTACAATTTTCTTGTATTTAGTTGCAATTATAGCTGCTATAAGAAAAAGTATGTAAGAAGATGCGAAAATTGTTCTATCCTCGGAGACGTTAATTTGAAAACTTTCACATCGTAGATAAAAGTAAAAAATATGATGTTTGTGAGACGAGTTTCTCGTCATCTAAGATAGTTTCGAATATAGAAATTCAAAGTAATGAATTCGCTGATTACTCGATTAGACGTGGCTTTCGAAAAGATATCGATAAAATAACGCGTATTTATATGTGCATCGTCGTCATTTTCCTAGAACTAACGCAACTAATCCTGCTAGAATCGAAGCATCTTCGCGAGTATCTTTTCTTTTTAATAACGCATCGTGGCATTTTATATATGTCGTTACATTGCATATATGCGCAATATATCGAAGGGAACTACTGGCCTAACTAGTCGATACGTTACATTATTTAATATATATAGTATAAAAAATATATCGTTTATACTATCACTTTTCAAATATTTTACTTGCATAATTGGATTCACTGAATCCCATTGAAAAGCCGGGATTACGATACGCAAACAAGTGTAAACGGGATTATTGTAAATGTTTGGTATCTGAGGAGAGAAACGCGCTGAAAATAATTATCGAATAAGGAATGGAAAGGTCGAGGAGCGAAGCGAGCTAACCAGCGGAGAGTGGAGAATGCGCCGAATGTAGGCAGTTGGCGATCGATCGAGCGATCGGCAAGATTCAGGATGCAGGATGATATCTGGTCGGATGACGTGACCTGCTCAAGGCCAGCATCCGTCCTGCGCAAAACAGAGAGAGACCGTTCGTGGTAGAAAGGTGTTGTCTCTGACAGTGTCAAAATCATTGCTAGCCAGGGCCACGCGTCTATTACACATACATTATTCAACGCAATCACGAAAAAGTCTCGTTGCGAATTCAGCACGATGCACCGTAACCGCGTAGCAACAGGGGCCCGGCAACAGGACCTGTCTCAGTCTCTCTCTTTCGGTCGGCGTCCGCATCGTTCTAACTTTTGGTAATATCAATCTTGTCCTCTCCTTTTATTTCTCACTCTCTCTCACTCTCTCTCTCTCTCTCTTATTCCTGAGCGAGCACGTTCGTCGCTTTCTCGTTGCTCGTTAACAACGCGGCCGCGGCAGGGAGAACTCGGTGCCACCGACGCGACTCGACGCCAGCGACGCGGTTCTTTTCTGTACCTCCTTTTCGGCAATCCAGAGAGACCGCCGAACCAAAGGGCAGTGCGCGCTGCCTAACGGGGAATGTTTTGCTATGGTCAACGAACTCTCGATAAAGGAGAATGCAGCTCTGCGATTCGCAGCAATTTCCAATAATGTGCTCCATGGCTAAGTGTACGTACGTACGTAAGCGAGACGATCCGTTTCGTCGAAACGTTCGCGCGAGCGAATATTCGTGAACGGATCACGCTGAATGCTATACGCATTCTATGGCAAAATGTACAAGAGATAAAAGATCGAATAATATTTAACGAAAGTATCTAAAAATATTTAACTCTTTGTGTAAATCATTGTTACGATAATGTAGCATTAAAGGTAAATTAATTAATTTTCATCGTGAGACGACGTGTATTGGAGTACAGGGTAAAGTAAGTGAAAGAAACTAAACGATACCACTTAATGACAAAATGAGCGACGGCAACCCAATAGATGTGATTTCGCAGTGAAAACATCTATCCTGACGCGAATCGTGGATACGCGATATTAATTCTTTTGATCCACCTACATACTATTTCCTTAAAACCAGCGAGTAAAATCCAAGCGTAAGCAATTCAATGCACAAGGTGTAAATGAAATATAAATTAGTAATGTAAAGTAATGTAAAGTGTAATGTAATGTAGATGAGGTATAAATTACGGTATACGTGAACATTGGTTTCTACGCTACGCGCTCGAAATCGAAGCGGTGCTGAATGCAGGATTGCATTTAGTTTGGACAAATATCGTTGCAATTAAACGTATTTATTTATTAACGAAGCGTATCGAATTTCTTCATACGTCTTCATGTCTTCGTGTTACGTTTCATAAGGTTGTCCTCGATAAGGATGTTACGATACACGACTGACAGTAGGCATATTCGGTGTTTAGTATTGGAACTATATTCAAATATGTATTTGGTTTGCCGATTGCGGCTTGAAATCTACTTTTAGCAGAATTTTTCATTTTTTCCGAAACGAAAAGATAGAACTATCCTGGAACTATCGGCAAGTTGTCCATTAGTTCTGCAAGCACGATGCCTAATATTGTCTGTGAATTCCTCCCGATTTGTAACAGCGTGACAACAGCGTGTCTTCTCTATAATGATATTCTATATAAATAATAGTAATATTATACATAAACAATTTTATATATATATATATTATCATTTAATAAACAAATTTTGCTGCGTCAAATGCTGGTTCTATCAAATCTTATCGCGTAATTCTATTTTACGGTAAAGACAAAGATTAACAAACACTTTACTACACCTTACCGTAAAGTTCATTATAGGTATACGTGTGTAGAACGAGATGTACCGACGAGCCGTTAGATACTACATACGAACGGAGATTATAGGCGTACATTCATTCGCACCGTTCCGTGTCTAATAGAAACCAAACAACTTTCTTCTATTAAAACAAACTGCGTTAATTATCAGTCAAGTATCAGTTCGCCTAGTATAGAAATGATCGGACACTGCTAAAATTTTAACGCGGCTGTAATAATCATCATCGAAAGTGTTCGTTTTTGAATGGGAACGAGTGGAATGGAAATGTCGCATTGAGCAAAAGGCGTAAGTACGGGCCGGAATCTTGTCGAACGTAGAAGAGAGTGGGGAAACGCCGACACGAAAACAGCCTATCGGTAATGATCTTTTCGCGCATTTCGCGGAATATTTACCACCAGATATTAGCACATTTCGTCATAACATAAAAAAAGATCACCTTTTATACGTATGCGTGTATAAATCTTCTTTTAAATCTGCTCGACTTAAGATTTACGTCAAAATTGAAATTTCGATTTCAGAGTTGCATCTTTGAAAAATCGAAATAATCGTAGAAACAGAGATAGGTAACATAATTGATGTTAAAAGCGACGGTACTGGTACGTGGCAAAAGTATATAATGTCGAATAAGGTCGAAGATATTACTGTAAAAATGGATTGGATGGTAAGTAAGAGAGTCTCTTTGGAAAAATTCGCGTAGTATCAAACGAATATGTACATATATGTACGTTTTCACGAGTCTATAATTGGACACGTATGTAGATAATAATATAAATACAAACATTAGAAACTCGAATCCTGTTGTATATTTGAGGTGTTACATTTTTTTCTTAGAAACGTTTGCAAACATAACGTTTATCTTTCACACGTCTAACGTTGCCACGTCCGTTAGAAATCTCTCTCTTCCGGTCATTTAATATTCAATGGCAATTAGCAAGATTTAAAGCTACAGTCTTGCCTCTTCAACTTCAACGTTCGTATTAGCAATTATTACATTTCCCCAGCAAACATCAGATTGCAAGTAATTTAAGTAAATTAATAAGTTGTCTATTTAATTAAACGAAACTGTATAATTAATAAATCGAATAAATAGCGGTAAAGTTTAAACAATTTGTTAAAAGAATTAATCATATTCCCTATTGAAGATCAATTGCATGAACATTGGTTATAGAAAATTAAATATCGTTGATATTCGATTTGATTGATTTTCACATAGAATAGAACGAGTAATACCTTCTTATTTCGATTTTAATCATAAAATATTAAATTTTTAATATGTATACCATATTTCTGCAAGATTTTCAAAAATGTGTGTAAAGTCACGGTGATCGTTCCCACGAGTAATTACACGTTGTTACATTTGAAAATATTTCTACCTTTTACTCTTGTTTGATTAACACAATTAGCGAGAAATATCTACAGCTTATATAAGGTTCGCATATAATTAAAGTAGGTAATAAACATAAAAATGAAATGCATCGAACAGCGGACGTGTTTGGGAACAAAGCAGTAAAAATTTCGTGGCGATTGTTCGCAAAACAATTGACTAGTTCTCGGTACGCGACCGGTCTCTCGCCTCTCGTCTGTCCGAACGAAGAAATACGAATAGAACATGGCATTAACGCGAGAATACGTGGCTCTTCTTAAGTATGAAACAACCGGTAAATCCATACCTAACATAGGCAACGTTTTACGACGGTAAATTGCTAATCCATAAACCTCGAACGGCACTCACAGAAAGTCTGACAAGGACAAGTAAAAGGGCCGCGTAGAAGAAGAATTTACAACGTTCGTGCCGCGTCCTACCTTAATGCCGCAATAGGCTTTATCTAAATTAACGTGACACTGCAGGGTTTGGACAAAAGGACAAATATGTAAGTAACAGGCTCCTTCGAAGCGTTCCTTCCGATTATTCCACCGTATTTTATCCTTAACTCTCCAAGGACCTATTGCTATTAATTTATCGTTTATCGCGTACGCTGTAACCAATTGTTCTAAATCGTTGAACCTTACGTTTAAGCTTAAATGTCATTTCATTTACTAGATACAATTCATTTACTGGATACAAAAGAGAGAGAAAAAAGAAAATGTAGCGGGAGAAATGGAATTATTAATGCTTATTTATTTACGTATCATCGTAGCCATCTACCTACTTACGTGCTTTGCCGCCAGCTCCTTCGTTGCAAGCACGTGAAAGCTCAACACCTTCGTTAATGTCGAGAATGTCGAACGTACGAAGGTGGAGCGATATTCGCTCTCTTCTCTAAATCGTTCGCAACTTCACAGTTCTATATCTTTGATCGATGCTGACGAAATGCGCTATGCTAAATGCTAGTAGCAGCCTTGCAACCGACATTGTGCAGTAAACTCTAGATTTCCATAAAAAGTAGGTATCGTATTTAACGACGCACCTTTGCTAGTAAAACCAGTTTAATGATATACGTATTTGCTTTTTAGTTTAATTTCCTTGATATACTGTTACTACGTGTACGTATCTGGATTTCGCTTGATTTCGCTTGATATAGCAAACTATTACGGATAAAGATAGGATTAGGCCGGTTTACCCGGACTTAACGACCCGTGTATCTGTGCTACCTACTACCTTGTGTTCTGCGCACTTGTGTTGTGCACTTTCGTCCTTTGTTCCACGAGTAAATCTCCAAAGTCTAGACCTTGACGCAAGCTATGGCCTTTCGAACCTGACACCAAAGGAACACCCACCTTAACTTTATCTCTACCTCATTATCGGATCGTCGTTAGCCGTGAACTCTGCCCTCGTACCTGTTAACAGATCGGGCCACCTTCGCTTTCATTACCTACAACGAAGTGAAAGATCCGGTCCGTTTCCCAAGATATCGCTAATCGGTGCTATTTTCTCTAAGCGCAAGAAAGTTTAGTTTTCAGTCTCTTCGTTACTCGAAGTGTCGGCCTTTGCGCGTTTCGCGTGAAATTTGTAACAACGATCTACAATCTACCATTTTCATCTATTTCTACATGTAAATTATCTTGACACGCATATATTACGACATTGTATTATATTAACGTTTTAATCTCTGCAGTGCATCATCTCCGAAAAGCCGTATCCAACGAATGAATTGTTCAAATCCGGTCTTTTATTCCATAGGAATTTCTATCGTTAATCGAATCGTGTTAAAGCGTGCACTTTATTTATATGGATTTCGATCAGCAACAGTTCCATTCTATACGCGTGTACCGCATGCATCTTGCTTAAACGAGTTAATAAATCTTGTTGTGCATACAGCGTGCATTATCTTGTTAGTCTAGCGTAATCAATCGGATGGGAATGGAATGGAGGGGAGATACGTTGACCGAGTTACCTACGTGCACCAAGGCCTAGACGTTACATTGAGAAAACAGGCAATGAATGAACGAACCAACAAACCGGATGTCGATGGTGGTGCGCGCAGGTAAAAGTTGCCGAGCACTGAACGCGATTAAACCCAGCCGGTTTTATCTACCACTAGAACCAGCTCTAAGTAGTTATGCGGTACAAGTATCGGTATCGGTACTGTATCTCTATCCGATACCTCTCAATCGCAACTATTAACTACAGTTGTTGTTTTCTTTAATGAAATTGCAAAGGTACCTGCGAAGGTAATTCCGCGCTACCATCCGATACTCGAGTACGGGACCGGTTTCAAACATTTTGTTTACGATCGTTTTACTTACTTATTTTTCCGTCACGATAGAATCATATCGTTGTAACGACATCGATCTTTGTTGTGCGCGTATAATACACACACACACACACATAGACAGAGGATGGTACGTAATTCATGGCACGAAAGGGATCAGAGAGATTCTATGGCTTGAAATAAGATCAAAATCGAGAATAAGAAAATCCCGGCGGCGAGCTTCGTCTATGAGAAGATCGAGCT
Source organism: Bombus haemorrhoidalis (assembly GCA_014825975.1). Lineage (NCBI taxonomy): Eukaryota > Metazoa > Arthropoda > Insecta > Hymenoptera > Apidae > Bombus > Bombus haemorrhoidalis. Next base: position 13,731,390 of record CM026173.1, on the reverse strand, counting down.
TGACATATTCAAATTCTCCTTCATACTTTCTCCGAGGCAAGGTCTCGAACGACGACCATTCTATTCTTTCATCTTTGTACTCGATCGATTTGAATACGAAATAGAAAAAGTCTTCAGAATAAAGAGATAATTGGTTTTCGAACCTTTCCCAAAAGTTCTTCCTTCCGAGTTACACCGTTAAACAGCGACACGACCAAGAGATCCAATTGCGAAAGAGACGCAATTTTTATCCTCACGCAGAACGACGGTTTTTATTGAAACTAGATCAACGGTTTTGAGAAAAAATTTGAGAATTTTACGCAAGGCTCCGGTTCGTTTCAGTTCGTTTTCAAGGAAACTGTATCAGAGATCGTATAGCCACGTGTGCAAAAGATAAAATATAATCACACGAAGCTTATAAAATAAGGAAACGATAGATCAGACTCGTACAAAATATACTGCACGAAGCATTCTGTGCGTCGCGATGCGGCTCAATTGCAACGTCCATTTGAGAATTTCTAACACGCATCGAGCTAAGCCTCGACCTTGAACGTCTTCATGCCGCGCAAGGACGTTCATTGATCGATAAAACCAGACGAGTCTCTGTATCTCGCTTTATTACCGGCCTCCTGTTTACATACGTACGATTATTGCTTTTACGGTTAGTACTACACTGCCAGCAGTTTCAACAAGCAGATTTCGATCGAATAATTACCCTTTTCCCTTTTACAGCACTACAATATGCATGCGCATAGGATTTGTCCAGAAATTATATGCCACTAGCGTGACTACCATAGCGTGATTTTAAGCTCACGGTTTGATTTGCTGGAAATCGATATGGGAAATACGGTTGCCACACGATTGCCGCACAATTGCCGCACAATTGCCGTACAATTGACCTTGATCTTGACAATCAACATTCTATCACATTCTGCTCATCGCGAGCACGCGACCGCGATCTCTTGGAAAACGTTGTTAAAGTTCTGGTTCTTCTGTTGACGTTATTCACAGCATATTCGTATACCTCGGCCAAAAAGAATAGATTACTCGTCGATCTAAGAGATGGATTACTTCCCGGTACAGGAAGCAACCGGTTCTAGATAGAACGAAGCCAACTAACCTCGCAATATCAAAATATTACCAAATTATTTTCTATTACTTTCTATTACGCTATTTATTCTATTTACAGGAAGAAATCCTGCTAGCAGGTTAAACGAACCATCGGACCATCACAGATAGATTCCGATCGTTACGGATATTGAATAGAATCACGTTTATTTGCGCGATGATCGGTGCAACTCGTTATTCCGCATAGGAAAGTATTAAAAAGAGAGCAACAGTAGTCCCTCCCTTTTGTCGTATCTTGATGATGAAACCGGACTCTAATTACATTCGCTTAGATGTATTTTGATCTGTCTCGTATCTCATTAGTAGGCAGCCGAGTACTCTTGTAAGGACAAGAGGAAACGATTCGTGAAATACAAGCATGAACTCGTATACACGACTATTATAATCGAAATGGTGTCCCGTCGCTTTATAATTATCCGGTAGCGAAGCGCGCCGTAATACTTTTATAGGGTCTCGATTCGTGAAGCGAATAACTTTAAGCGAATAACTACTTTAAACGGGCAGTTCGACATATCGCAGTTCATTCACGTTCGTTAATCGCATCAAACATACGTAAGATATTACGGTTAATTTTTCACTATAAATGTATAAATGGTAAATCAAGAAAGGAACAAGAGAAAGACGAAACTACGTACATATTACGCGACCAGAATTTAAGATCAAATTGAATGTTCCTTCTTACAGGCGGCGAAACGTCTACAGATTCGTTCAAAGAGAGCAAATAGAAAAGCTAAGTATCGAATAATCAAGTTCGGCGAAAGAGACCTCTAACAGAATGTTAATTACGTTGCTATCGATAAGACCGGGATCGTTTACAAAGGGAATGTCGAGGATCCATTTTATAAAATATGATTATAAAATTGTAACGTTAGTATAGAACGAATGTGGAATTAAATCGAATTAAGAGGCTGAACAAAAACTCGCAATTCTAAATTGCTTTTCATTTCGATAGACAAATTTAAAATTTCGTGGCAATGAAGTCGCGCAATACTGTTCTAGGATTAACGTATTTATATTCTGATTCGTGTTATTTCTCATACTTGAACATTTAAGCATATTTACGTCCAGAATCTTTAAGTTGTGAATAATAATGGCAAACTTTAACGTAATCCCATCTAACTAAATTATATCTTATTGTTGGGTCCAATGATATGTAATTAACGAATGATATGTAATTAACGACGTAATGCATGCGAATACATTATACGTTTTAATTATTTGTCTGAAAATTGGCCGACAATATATTCAAATGTGAAATCTGATTCATCGATGTAATGGTTCCGAAATATTCTTGCTTGAATCAATCACTGCATAAAGCTTCTTTACCCAACCTGTATGATACATAGAAACCACACGCACGCACACACGCACGCGCACAAATACATTACACACATACGTAGATAGTTTGAGGAACTCAAGGACAAATTACTTTTCCAAAATGTTTCTCAAATGAATTTGATTTTAAAAGATTTAATAAATTTGATTAAAAAATTATACCATAACTCGTTTCAACTCTTGCAGATTTATTAATTACATTACGATAAAAACAATTTTATCGTGTTCTAATAAATAATTTAATAATGCAAAATGACAAACGCTATTCGTCAACGCCTGATCTTTACTTGTGTGTATGTGTATACATGTGTCTATCACGTATACATATTAAAAACTGCACGAATTAAATGAAAGGCATAAAAAAAATAGAAACGCGACTCTCCTTCCCGTTTCCCCGCGTTTTAAGCTCCTGACAGAAACAGATTTAAATAGGTATAGCACGAGATCGTGCTATTGAATTAATCAAAAACTGTAACGGAAAACGAGGCAACAACACCGTTGCAACGGTGCATCCACTACACATCGGTTTACCGAAGCGGAGAAGTCAAGGACGTTCAAAGCACATTCTATCCTACACACGGAGTTGTTTGCCGCGTGTTGTCTAGGTCGTGCAAGACCGAAGGCGTAGAGGAGGAGTTTGGAATCCGAGAGACGCGAATAGCTGACCGGAGCTCGTGAGAAATCGGTTTACAGACTCACGGATATCCGCTGGAACGTTAATCGCTCATACGGAGACGATATACTCTTTCCGATAAAACCGGTCGTATAATAGCGTCACTTTCCGTCCAGCAAGCTTCAAGTATTCAATTGTAGGTATTTTCCTATTGCCAGATCGTAAAAAGGCATTTTCTTACACATATTCAAGAAACACGCGAAATTTGTTAAGTTCAAGGTATCGATCAAGGCACTCTTGTCACTTGAAAAAGTTCAAGAAAATTTCCTGGTGTAAATGACACAAAAAAGTTGCGCTCAAGGATAACGACCGGAATCCAAGTGAAACGTGTTTTGTACGTGCCGCTATAGATATATGTAGATGTTAACGCGTAAAATCATTTTACAATATCGCGATGTAAATGATATTCTCGGTTAAAGGGTCAAAGTGCTTTTATTTAGCAGCGTGTCAATGAAATAAACGTTAAAGGAAAAGCTAAAAAATATTTTTCGGCCGAATTTAAATTTCTTCGCGATGCAAGTTCGCATAATGAACTTTCACTTCTGGAATCGTGCCTTTTTATAGAATCTTTCGTCAGCATAGAAATACGCATCAGTACTAGGCGCTTAATTTTTCAAAACGAACGTCGACGTTTCACACGCCTTTTTTCTACATTCTATTTGCAAATTTTTACCTTACTTACTATAATTATACTGTTACTAATTTACTAATTGAATAAGAAAACTTTATTTTTTATTTTATTATAAATCCATATACGCGTTAATTATATACTGTTGGCGTTTCTTGATGACGATTAACAACGATATCGTTTTTTTTTCTTCCCCCTCCCCCCCCCTCTCTCTCTCTCTCTCTCTCTCTCTCTCTGCGACGATCCTTTCATCTCGGACCCGCGGAAAGCGACCTGTTGCCAAGGGAAGGCTTAAAAGTAAACAACATTACGTCATCAGGGGCCCTGGTGTCTAGCTTGGTCGGTGTGCGAACTCTCAAACTCAAAGCTTCTGTCTGTTTTTTTTCTATCTCTACCTCTCTATCGCCAGGATCAAAAGCTTACTCTTTAGTGACACACACACACACACACACACACACACACACACACACACACACACACACATATTGTATACACGAAGTCGTGCGCTCAGCTCAATATGTTACAGTTAAGGATAGCGTCTCTTTTGTAACATGAAAAATATTGCACGCAATAAACCATACGCTATACATATATATACATATACATATTTCTGGGGTCATCATAATCGCATAAACTCGATACTTATCGTTTTATTCGTTTTGGCATTGTATGATTTAACGAATAAACCTGTGGAAAGCTATTTCTTAAATTTTTACTTAAAACTATTCGCCTATTTAAACAACAACATATTCGATAATGTTTCACGACATAGCTATGTACATGTTTGAAACGGCGCAACCATTAACTATTATTTGAAAAAGTAGATAACACGTTTACGATAAATTTGAGAGACAGATACATATTGAAAAACCTGGACGTATAAAGTATATGTGTAGCAAGTATATCCAAATTTTCGATAAGAAATTTTCGACAATTTTTATTAATTGTTAAATTATAATATGTGTATATACAATATACAATGTGTGTGTGTGTGTGTGTGTGTGTGTGTGTGTGTATAAAACGCATAAACAGAGAAATTGAAAAAGAAATTGTCAGCGAGTTGATCGAAGAGCGTGCGATTTCAGTGCTCCCAATCTTGTGTACCTATGTACTTATACATATAAGAGACCACACATTTGCAACCGATAACTGAGTGATAGAAGGAAGAAAAAGAGAGAGAGAGAGAGAGGGGGGGGGAGAGAGAGAGAGAGAGAGAGAGAGAGAGAGGAATGGGGGAGAAGCTTGGGGAGAGAATGAGAGGTAGTAAAAAAGTGGCCGAGCAGCCAACGAACACGGCCAAGTACGCGGCTCCTTCCCCGGAGGGTCGCACTGGTTATTCGGCCTGCGAATAATAATCATAGCGGTCGCCCTCCTGGTCGTTTCGGTTTCCTTCTCTCTTTCCCTCGCGCGGATCACCCTGTCGTCCGCTGCATAGCAACAAGGACCGTTCTCTCTTTCGCTCTTGAGGCTTGCCAGAGGCCCGGCCATACACGAGGCTGGAGAGGACGGAAAGCATGCCAGCGAAACAGAGAGGTGATCGAGGGAGGAGGACGAAACACTCCGAACCGAGCGAGTGAGAGGATACGAGCGAGCATCCGAAGAGGACAGAAATATAAACGGACGCAGAAAGAACGGCTGACAGAATCTCTTTTGGAGGAAAAGGATACGGGCAAGGAAACAGGAGAGGATAACAGAGAGAATAAAGAAACGGAAGAACGAGAGCGCCACGTATGTCTGTGAATGTAGTTACAAAGGACTCTGTGAGAGAAAATCAGGAAAAACTGCGAAAAAGATGAACGGGACAGATGACCAAGGAAATAAGCTACGAAACGAGGAAGGCAACGGGAAATACACGTTGATGCTGGCCCGCGTTGGCCAAAGTGCACAAAAACACAGACGGAGAGCGTAGAATAGAGGATTACGGCGATTAAGCATTGAAATAATTGTTAAGCATGTTTGGAGAGTAAAGCGCGCGAAACGAATACGATAATACGAATAACGAATAAACGGACATTGTAATTTTGAGATAACGTTAGATAGTTGATTTATTAAATAAGACTAAATAAGACTTAAGATTTCTTACATGTTTTATCGATTATCGTTAAAAACATGCAATATTGATCTAGGAAATATACCAAAGCGTTTATTTTTAACGATAAATGTCGAACAAGTCGGGCAGAAACAATGCGATAGAGGGAAAGTGAACGAATTTGTAGAACCGTTAGCAACGACCGTTATTAGCTTGTTAAAATTATGAAACGAGTGCAAGTTTGCGCTTTTCGCGAAAACGAACGTATGCCACGCAAAGAGGACTGGGAGAATCAATTTAGAGGACAACGGCTTAGATGTGCGCAAATATCATTTTCGGCAGTCAAAAGAGAAAGAAGAAGCGACAACAGTTCGTTAAATGGAGAAGGGGAAGGTGGATAAACGGCAGGTGCTAGAGTTATAATAATATTAATACGTGAAATAGAATAACAGGGTATTGATATTACATTTTTATTATTTATTTGTATCTTCTATGAAAGCACGCGTATCTTCTATGCTGTTAACCGTTATAATTATTTTATTGCAATATATCGTGCATATCTGTGATTAAAATACCGGAAAATGTTTAAATAACAGCTCGATTAAGATTCGTTATTTGCCAGCTCGTTACGAAAACAATTCTAAGAAAACCTGGTTTATCGGTTAAGTAGGGGCCGTTAAGTTGTAAAAATCATCTTTTATAATTAATAATAATGATACGCGCATAAGCTACAATTTACAGGTTCGTTTTCTTTTTACTCGTCCGAAGTTCTAAAAACTAGTAGGAAACTCGATTCCTAACTTCATTTTGTGAAAGACGAGGAACAGAGATGCACACGTATAAAGAAAGCAAAAACGTAGGGAGGACTACTTTTGTTTAGGAAGCTCAACACGATTTCTTCCATAACCCCCGAGACTCTCGCTTTTCTCCTGTTAGGAATCGAAGGGTTAACAAGAAAGGCATGAATCAAGGTTCTTGGCTGGTCCAGGATGCAAAGGGTTCTTAGGACCATATGACTCAGCAATCATATGGTTAGTGACGTCAGAGACCAGCAAAATGATCGAACTAGTAAAAGCAACGACCGATAGAACAACACAGTGCACGGTATACGGGCGTATAGCGTATAGCGATCCGGATGCTAATCCATTCGTGCGTGCTAAATCGTACCAGTTTCTCCCATTTACTAGGTCAGATACATAGATGTTCTCAGACGAGTAGTCTTTCGTTTTCTTGGAATAGGAACGTGAAATTTCGAATGACGCGCGAAGCGTGCAAGATGTCGCGTACCGATAACTAATATCAAATCACGGTGGTAACAACGATTATCTGTGAATTGTCATTTCGATACTTTAAAGCGGAGCTTTTTATTCCCTTCCCACGTATCCTGAATAATGTATGTAACATACGTAATATATGTACCGAAAACAAACATATCGTGCAGTTTATCGGGCAATTGATCATAGCAGAAACAATTTATCTATGTTGTGTCTTCATTCTTCGTCGTTCTTCACTCTGTATCCATAAGAAATAGAATAAATTTCTTTGTACGATGAATCTTTAAGACAGAAGAAATTTCCACCCACCACCACCACCACCACCCACCCACCCTGTAAGTATTTCCAAAGGTTGAAGAAGAGCCACGCCTTTTAACTTAATTGTTCCTACTGCAGAAAGATGATAATCTGACTATCTCTCGTTATCTAGGGGTCCACACACGTATCTATCACCTCGAGTACTAATATCATTAGCTAATGCGGTTATCGCTTTTTTAATATTTGTAGTTACATGGTAGATGCGGTTGGTATTATTTATCAAGAACACACAACGTATAATGAACGAAGCACGAATGAACTTATTTTTTGAATTTTTAGAGATAAGAAACATAATACAATCTATCGATTCGACTGAAATAACTGTACATAGCGAAGGAGGATTATAGGTTGGTTATCGGACAGTAAATATCTGTATAATCTTCGAATTAAATCAAATACATAATAGAAAATCAGGCGTATTATGTTTTGTATCCTCTTGCGAATAAGCAAACGTAGTGTCAGTTTCATCTTAAATTGATTCGTCATCTGCAAGGCACTTCCGCTATTTACCGCGCAGATATGTATGCGTAAGCACGTGTGCGTCGAGCAAAACGAAACGCGCCAGGCATTCTGCATTGTTGAAATCCGTCCAGGGATTATTGTATATAATTGTAAACCTATAGCGTACAGGTTATAACATAATCTTTGAACAATATCATTCCTTTTCGAAATCTCTTTCCCCGCTATTTCATTAAATTCACTGTCTGAAATAGAAATATTTTATTTCGATATTTGTATAAATTAATGTGAACATTGCGTCATTTACTATCTTGGATGCAACGAATATGCGTGTCTATATATATAATAGATATATCGAATAATGAGGTTTTTATAATAAACATCCGCTTTGAACAGATCAAAAATCTCCCCTCCATAAGACTCGTGTATAGATAGGGAGAAAGGTATGTACTTTGTTTGTAGCGCATTCACACAAAAGTTCTCGTTGAACTTTTAATTAAAACGTAATTCTTTAACTAGTATACGTCAATATTATAACATTGGCTGTTTAAGTTGTGATAAACGTTAGTAAATTGGATAGTTTGTTGAGAAGGTATACGCGAAGGCGAGGAGCAGGCGAGTAACGATGCAAAAGAAGAGAGAAGGAGAAAAGAGGTGGACAAAAACATTTTTTTTGAACACAGCTGCGAGTTGCCGCTCTCCACCAGCGAAGGTTTATCATTCTAAGTAGGGGAGGTTTCTCTCTTTATGTTCTCTTTCATGCTCTGTTCTTTATTATCTCTCTCGCATCCTGTTGGGCCTCTCTTACCACCGCTTTAATCCTCGGTCGGGCTGTCTCGATATTAGACAAAACAAATAATGAAAATCGAACGATTCGCTGTTAAATGATAACCATCGATGCTTCGTTTCACGAGCGACGTTTATCGTTTGCCAACGATAATTTTGAATTGCCATAAAGATCTACTTTATCTTCAATCTACTTTTATATTATTATATTATATAAATTTGAATGTTTTACGTTTTAGATTTCGCACTGCACCTGTCACCTGTGAAACTTGCTTGTTCGATTTAACAGTCAGAATTCTCGAATTCTCCAAGTCAGTGCGATCGAAGAGCGGTCACTGGGTCTGATAAAACATAAACTACGAATTTATTCATCGAAATTTATTTTGGCTACAATACGCTACAATCCCGCTACAATCTCGCTACAATACGCTTGCGCCAACGATTTTACCAATCAGCCGAGCCACTTTTTATAGGCTAGAGATATAACCTTCAGACTCGAAACGAAGGGATCCACGAAGCAATAATTTTAGCCGGGGAAATTAAGAAAAGGTCACACACGGTGCCGTATCAGATGATGAATACGGATGAATGTTATTCGTCGAATCTTTAGCAAAGTATTCACGAATATTTTAGGGGATATGTGAGCGAGAAAGCATTATCATGGCGCGAAATCAAAGTCGCGTTTCAAGATCGACCAGCAGGAACCAAATTATATTTTACAATTACAGTTTGCCACTATCTTTAATTGGCAGTCGTCGATCATCGAGTTCCAGCTTCATTCATCGACTTACTCTTCATTCAGTCGTTGACTTCATTCAAGCGTCGCTGGAAATGGAAAGTCTTCCAGATCGATCCTTATCTTGGACGCGTCCTCCGCTTTCTTTGAACATTTTCTACCTTGTCCGTGTGATATGCCCTCGTTGCCGTAAATTTCGTTCCAAAGAGAAAATTTCACGCGTAGCGTTCGCTCAACGTTAAAGAGCGCGTTAAAGAGCAGCTTAACATTGCGAGCTAGCTTTAAATTACAAGAGACAAGAGAGGTTACGGGTAAACGAACAATGACAATGACGTAAAATTTTCCACGGTGCTACCGTAATACGAGAAAGGAGGAGTTGCGGAAATAAATAAAGCGAGCTACCAACATGAATTAGTTCTAGCACATTTTGATCATATTGTAGAAAGTTAGCAAACGAGAAAAGAATTTAAAAGGATTGAAAGGAAGCGGCGTAATCTGTAGAACTTGCCTTTTGTTGCAGATTGTGTAAATTCTACTTAAAAGATATAAAGTGATTTTAATATAGCCTCGGAAAATTTGAAAGAAAAGAAATTTTTATCTTGCGATATTATCGCATTTCACGCGAGAAAACGATAAAAAGATATCTGTACATTCCTTTTCCTATCATCAACCAGTTCTTCGTCAATCAGTAGCTATCGATAAATATCTTGTACGTATACGCTAAAGACAATGTCTTACACGACCTAGGGAAAAAAGAGGAAAGGAAAAGGAAAAGAGAAAAAAAGAAAAAGGAAAGGAGAAAAGAAGAAAGGAAAGGAGAAAAGAAGAAAGGGAAGAAAAAGAAGAAGAAGGAGGAGGAGGAGGAGGAGGAGGAGGAGAAGAAGAAGCAGAAAGAGAGGAAGAAGAAAAGATAAATTTCTTACGTATAAGCTTTCCTTGCATCATCGTATCGCCTTTCCAAATAATCTCACGTTACGATTATTAAGCAATTTCTAACATTCCGAAATTTTAATTTCTATGCAATTTTCTCCTTAACTGATACATAAATATATAAAGTATAATATAGAAAGTATTCGCACTAAGCAAGCATAAAAGACACGTCGAGGCCATTCTCTAATCATATATCGCCCAAGTAACGAGCAGATGGAAAATAAATAACAAAAATGATCGTACGTGTAATTGGTTACGTAAAATTTATTCGAACGGAATATATAGTGCAGCTGCATTTCTCTTTCTCTTTCGTTCGCTCGCAGCATATTGGATTACTATCTTTCGTCAGACACTGTCGCGTCGCCGGGGTTTCAAAAGCAAACCCATAGGGATAGGGGCAGCTGTCGTACCGTACATTCCTGCGTCCCTATCTTCTCCCCGCTCCGCTCTTTTACCCCCGAGTGCTTACAGCTTACAGCCCAATACTTTTCTCCTTCTTTCATTCTCGAATCGTTATTGATTTTCTTTCTCTTCTCTCAAATTCTCTTCAACGCTGTCAAGAATAACGAATGGCGAGAGAAACTAAGAAGAAAAATCTACGAGCAAAGCCGTACTCGGATTCAACCATTGGGTCTCTATCGTTATTTTTACCCCGAAACCGACTACGATAAGCTTTGATTCTTTTCATCTCGTCAACTGTGTTTTATCGGCTGCTTCTAATAAAACGGATCATTTATATATATATATATATTATATAAAATATATATATATATATATATATAAAAGAAAAAAAGAAAAGAAAAAAAGAAAAGAAAATTACATTCAAGCTATTATGGAACATTCTAAATCGACTTGTAGAATAATCTAATTTAATTTATATTTAACATGTAGGCACGGTATCGAACTTAAGCATGGTTCTATGTATTCACGGAAATAATTATTAAACAAAGCAAACAAACAAAGCCATTATTCGAACAATCAATTGTATTTGTATTGTATTGTATTTGTATTCGAAGAATCAAAGCTTTCGTCTCTGCCAATTTCAATTTACGATAAAATATGATTTCGTCCTTTCGAAATGATGCTTCAAATTCTACTAATTAGAATTACTCTCGCGTTATTCGTTCGTTTAAAAAGTTCAATATTTTGAAATAGACATTTGACTTGAATTGAACTCTTGACACGGAATTGACATTTCTGAGATTGACTCCTTCTTTTCGTTTGATGTTATAATTTCGTGATTCGGTGATTAAAATTTACATGCATCAAGTAGTGTTTAGCAAACGTAGCCGGTGCGAAGCATAGAATAAATATTAGTTGCGGTGTAACGGCGTGCAGAAACTTTGCGAAAGGATGTTTGCAGAAATGTGCGGTAAATTTATATGCGTTCGTTTTATGTGGAATTATCCTGACGTTGCAGTTGATACTATCTGTTCACAGAAGGATTAAAGGGTTCCACGCGGTAACGTACACGATCTCTGCTTGTTACTGCGCGAGATAAAATCCTCCGAGATTAGAGTAGGGACTCAATTCGTATCTCCGCCGGAAGTTGTCGACCCTTGGGCCAGGCTGTGTCTCTCGTTATGATCTTTTCTCACTTTTCCTATTGCTTCGGTTGCATAATGTTGATATACGCTATTTACTTTCTTCGAACCATTAAACCGTACGATTAATTCGATAAGCAGTACCAGATATATAGTACGGATATACGGTAACGTTTAAGATATAAAAGAGACAATTGCTCGTCGTTTGTTCGTAATGATGAACAACGCCTAATTCTATTTATTCTATCTAACCGTTAAATCACACCGTCGCTTGTAACCATATTAATGTAATTCACACGTTTTTCTTATTTGATTCGCAGTTTCGTAATGTAGTCAAATTCGCTATCCTTACGAAGATCCGTTGATTCAATCAACGTTCCTTGTTCGCGAAACAGGAATTCGTGATCTCAATCGAATAAAAAGTAAAAAGTAGGTTTTCCATTTACGTATATAACTTTCATCGATATTCGTTATTAGAGCTGAACGTTCGATGTTTATTCAAGAAGAATTTGTTGGAACCTAAAGGAACCTAAAATACCAGCCACAAGCTTTAAAATCGTATTCTGAGAAAAGAAGAAAGATGAAAAGAAACGGGAGACGAATGCGGTTGGTTCGATGAGAACGAAGATAGTGAATAAGTTACAGAAATGCCGGAAGGATGGACACAACTGTGTCGTTAGTTTCGATTAAAGAAGCGAGGGTGCCGCAGGTGATACTGGAAGAAGAAAGGTCGTGGTTGACCAACGCGACGAGAACGAGGAGGAGAATACCTCGGTGTCGGCCGGAAAAGACCGACAACTGATGCGAATCGAAAGCCACGTGGTGCACACATGCAATCTGTAAGTCTACCTGTCCTATCTTCCCTTCGCCCTATTATCAATATTTATGATCTATATTTGTAACATTTTTCCTCCTGCTTTTAAGTTTTCTTTTTTCTTTATATATATATATATATATATATATATATATATATATATAAAATATATATATATATATATATATTAGCATATTAATCTTGAATTTAAAAATTATTGTATAAAATCTTTATCGCGAATAATTGTTAGAAAGAACCGAAATGTTTGCTGTTTCGCTTGCTTAACATTTTTCACATCTTGTATGAATTTTACGATAATCGAAGAAGATAAGGATTGCATGCTCGAAAATTGTATCTTACTGATTTATACAGTATCGTGAAATTGAAGAAAATCTAACGCGCGCCGATATTTTTATTTATCGCTATAGTTGCTTTGAAACCTTGAAAACGTTTTAACGCAACGATAATAAAGTTAAACGATCGATCGTAATTTTAAACATTTAACTGGTATAGCGATATATAACATATTTTCAGAATCAATTTTCGTTCATGTAAGATAAATCGCTCTTTAAAATACTGCGATTCTATTTACGAAACATTTACAAAAGAAAATTAACAGCTTAAATTCCTCGAACAAACGGTTATATTATAAGTATAAAGCTTCACTGTGACTAACTCGAGTTGCTTACTTGTAAATGCCTGCAGAATTACAATTTATCACTGGCAGGTGCCGCCGTCTTGTCATATTTTTTCAACGTGATTATGCTGCAGACACCGAGACATCTGTCATCTCGATTTAAGAATTGCTGCAAGTTTTCTAAACCGTCCACGTCTTTCGATCATTTTGCTAACAATCCTCTCGCATCAATTTCTGCTGTCGCAATGTTTTCTTCCAATATTAGGAGACGGTTTAATGGAAAACAGCAGGTATCGATGGATGGACGTTATAGATGATTAAACAAGAATAAATCGTATTATTATGTAAGAAAAATGTTTGCAATAGCCAAATTGATACAAACGAATTAGACGTCTATTTAGAAAGTTATCTTTTTTACAAATTAAATTAAAATTATAATTTTACTATTTTACCTTTACTATTTTCTCATGAAACACACGGCCGTGCGCAATTTTAGATATTAAAAACAACTGAATTACGAAGGAACTATGTACTGACTTTAGTTAATTTGCTTTTAATGTACAGAATATTGGGTTACGATATACGTAGAATGTTATGAATCTGCGTTTTTCATCTGTTAACGATTGCTGCGTGCAAGTAACGTTAATAAGTAAAGCAACTAAAAGATAAATATACTTTTCTATTCAACGGAGCTGCCCTTAATTTTGCTCTTAATTAAATTATTTCCGTCTTCTTTACAAAAATAATGAAATAAACTTCTCGTGCGTGAGTCATGGTTTTCAAATAGCGAAGTAATGAATTGGTAAATAAAAATGTCCAGTTTACAGAATAACAACCAGCTCTCTGTATGCAACAACTAGCTGATATCAGATAGTTTTTTTTAACTTGTAGCATCTTTATAAACTTCTTGCCGCATGGGTTTGCGTCAGTGAACCGAAAGCAATCAACTGCAGGTGCCTCCCCATGCAATTTACTGCATTTATCGAGCTCCAGACATGTTCTTTCTTTTTCTTTTCTTTTTTTCTTTTTCCTCTCTCTCTTTTATTTCTTTTTCCCCCGAAATTTGTTCTCGGAAACCCGAAACCACAAGAGAGAGAGAGGTCGGCGCCCTATAATTGCTGCTCGCACCAAATTGCAACTCAGATGTGAAGCTGATAAAACGTTATTTTGCCTTCGGCATTGCTTGAACGTTAACTATCTTCCTGGTTGGATTGTAAACGGATTGTCCACGAGATGTTAGAGCACGAATATTCGTAAAATTCGAATCTAAAAACTAGAAAAAGGAGCAACGAAAGACAGGAAGAACCTAGTTAAAATGACCTATCTACTATCTTTCTTTTCTTTTCTTTTCTTTTTTCTTTTCTCCTTCTTTTTTTCTTTTTTCCTTTTTCATTTTTCAGGAATACACTCGCAAATATTCAAAATCCTTCCTGCCTTTCACTGGTTAAGTAAAGTTCTGCTTCGTAGAGATATAGAAACGGCCTGCTCGATTAGTTCTAATACTTTATAATGCCGTATATATTAATAATAAGTTAATAATAATCCTAGATTTGAACGCACATTGCATATTCTATCGTACATTTTATTATATGTGGTTCTCGTAGTTACGTAATTGTAAGTCGCTGTCTTTGCCATTCCTTATCTTCTTAACAAAATTTTCTTTCGCTTTCACTTCTCACAGCAACAAGATACGAACACTGCCGGGAATTTTTTATCGAAATATTATATATAAACACTTTGAAATTTCGTTGTCGTGCCGCTGTAACGAGAAACGGATCACGTTGATGACATTGGTAACATTTAAAAGAGATCTGAAGATATTACGTACATACAGAGGATAGACGATATTTATTGGAAGCGTAGAAAACACTTTGCAAACATCGTCAAAGCATTCGAACAGTTAATTAATTACTCGTTTGTACGCATTACCAAGATATACGACGCTATTTATGCTGTACATATTTGTATTAATTTATCGCTAACTGTATGCTTGCGATAAACGTCCTGTAACTTCTATATGCGTATATTTTTGGACTTCGATTTTCATATTTCATTGCCGCAATCACGATGTATATCCTGTCGTCGCGTCGGTTCTCAATCGTTCTAACTCCATAGAGAGGAAGGAAAAAACTAATTAACCAATGAATAATTTATTTATTTATATTAGCAATGCACAATTAAACAATGGGACGCAACGAATATTCGGTTCCTTCGGCTCCTACTTCTACACACGATAATACTTGATATATTCTAAACTCAGGTTTCTCCGTCAAGAGCTAGAGCGGCGATGAACGTTGGGATACTTTGGCGAGCCACTGCAGGCGGGCAGAGAGATCTCCTCAAATTTTCGGGAACGAGTTATTATTATTATTAGCCCCCTTGGCAGAAAATCCGTATCGGAAAACGGCAAGAAAAGCGAGCAGATTGGAAACAAGCGTTCGGTCGATAGCTCCCCGCTCGATTTAACGCGTTTATCGAAGTATTGAGGCATTCCTGGCCTTTTTGCGCGGCTCTCGCTCCGCGAATCGTGGGACCAGAAAGTTCGCCCGTTGCTGCTGCTGCTGCTGCTGCTGCTGCTGCTGCTCGTTATACGCATACCGGCGGCAACAGCAGCAGCAGCAGCCGCCGCCCTGTGTACAGCCCTGCGTCACCCCTTAACGCTCAGAACTCTACTACATTCTACATTCTGCGTACATACGTAGGTATAGGCGCGCCAACACCGAGAAACCTGCTCGAAAGAACAGAGACCGAGATCACAATGTCGATAGCGATCGATCTTTCGACCACACGACTGCCGACCACGGACCATTCAATGGATCCTGTTTTTTCTTTTTTCTTTTTTCTTTTTTTTTACTCACCTTTTAATTGGCAGATCTCGCAGAAACGACGTTTCCCGATGATTTGACGTTTTACAATTATTTTTCGTTAGTCTTTCTTAGTTGACTCTTAACGTGTACACTTACGACAATTACGTGATTTAGTTTATGCATTTAGCCTTGCAATTAGTGCTTTTAATTCTTCTCTTTCTTTTATTTTATTTCGATAATGCTTGGCCGCTGTAACTAGCAGACTGAAGAAGGAAGAAACTCAAGGATGGAAAGAAACACACAGAATGCATACAATATGCAAAGGTCAGTGTACGTACATGTTGTGACATGTAGATGGGTGAAAAGAAACCGGCACCTAAGTTTCACGTATACAATATTCGTATTCGTAAAAATACGAATTTACAGAAATATCCGCATTCTAGTGATCAGCGTCCTTAATTTAGCCGCGCTTTGTACCTTCGCTTTCGATTTCGATTTCGATTCGAAAGGCTAAAAGATGGTATATGTAAACGATTTGCGTATTAGAAAAAGAAAGGGAAAAGAAGAAAGAGAGGGAGGAGGACGAAAGAAGGAGAAAAGGGGAAAGAAATAGAAGATATGAAAATTGACAACTTGGATTTCCATCCTTAAAGATACACAGATACAAAGTTAGGTAATATTACGTAATAATAATCCTTTTATCTTCAATCGAAGCGAGTCACAAATTGTGCAAAGATTTCAGAAATATTAAGAAAGTCAATGTTGTTTTAAAATGGATCGATGGTCAGCAACGATTATCCATTTACTGATTTTGCTTTTGACATTTCGTATCTGAAGGAACGTTCCTCGAGACATGTGTAGTAACTCCAGTAATTTCAAATTCTATTACGCCAATTTTGTCAACGCCAAGCTCCGATACGTATTATTCGATTGAAATTAAGACAATTTTCGCTTTTTGAGATAAAAGTAATAAATTACTTGGTACGATTAATTATTTCGAATCGTTGTTTCTAATCGTATTTTTTCAAATCAATTTACCCAACTGTTCGGTCTGAGGGGTTCGTATATATGAGGGGTGTAAAAGTTTCCGGCCAGGTAGATTTTTCGCTTTTTACTTGGAAAACGGTTAATTTAGTCGAATTTTCAGCGATATCGAACAACGATGGAACGATGTTTGTACATTAAATATACCATTTTTTATTCTATTCTATTCTATTCTATTCTACTCTATTCTATTATACTTGTACTCTGATACTTGATGTAACGGTTTTCGAGCATAAAGTAAAAAAATTCACTGCGGCCAGTGTTAGAAACTTTTGCACGCCACTGTGCAACGCTGTACATACATAGCTAGTAACTAGTTGTTATAAAGGGTGACATTTTCCCATCGTAGTTGAACAGAGTTGCGTTATCGAATCGTGAATATACATAGAGTGTAAACTTGTCTGCCGTTTTCAAGGAATACTTTGCGAATTCCGCGAATCCCTTTTAACCGTCTAACGTAACTTATCCTTTCTGTAAACGATAGAAGTTTCATTGGGTTGCAGGAACGGTGCGGCGTGTCGGATGGTGCTTACGTCTCGCTTACAAATGTGTATCCTTCTTGAATTTCATGAATGCATAATTATTTCTTTGTATTACTTCTTCGTTATTAGCGACCAAGGAGGTACGCAAATTTTGCAGGAATTAATTTGTCTGAACTCGGCTCGACGTAATTTACATTACCGATACGAACAACAATTAAATTAGATATATATATATATATATATATATATATTTCTGCCGTTTTTACGCCGTTTTTACGCGTAATTGTCGTTGAGTAAGTCAAAAGATATTGTCTCGTTGCTTAGAAATCATCATCTTCGGTAGAATAAAGCCGACCTGTCGGTTAATTAAACTAATTCGCAAGATCGCGCGTCAACGACAAACGTTAATTAGCACGGGGCGAGAGTTACGGCACGAGACTGGTCGCGCAATAACGTTTCCAATTGAAACGAAACGTATATCCAAGGATAAATTACAACGGCTGTCCGAAGAATTTTTATTCGCCATCAAGTTGGCAAGTGTCAACGGCCTATGATCGTAGCAAATAGATATTTATACAAATTCAGATCGTTACGGACTCGGCTAAAGAGAGACGGGATCCGTGCTCGCGGCCGTTGTTGGTTGACATTTTCTATAAACGCGCAAAAACTGAGACGCTCGAAACCCAATCACCATTTCCATCTTGCTCGATTTCGTACAAAGAGGTCTCTTTCCTCGTCCGCTTGCCAGACCGCTTTACGCTTCATGAAACACCGAGGAACGAAGGATACACCTGGCCAGGTGCTCGGTACTACTGGGTCAATATGTGCACGTGATAATGCTGCTGCAGCACCGTTGCACAGCAGCTAAAAATTTCAAAAATATAACCAACGGTTTCAGCCAATTCCCGCAAAGTTTCCTTCGCGGTTACAATGGCTGCTACTCGTCCATCGTTGTATTTATTCAAGTATTTAGCACGTTTATTATAACTAATATTATATATTATAATATAATATTATATATAATAATATAATATTATATATATATATATATATGTTGTTGTTGTTGTTGAATTGCACTGCATTCAAAGTTCTTTAAATTGTATCGCGCGCAATTTTGTCATCAACCTTTGCCATCAATTTCGTTCGGAGCGAAAAGCGGAAAGACACGGACAAAATCCGTTAGGTCCGGTTAAAACTGTGTGGTGTCATCGATTAAAATTTCAAAGCACCCACCGGAAAAAGAAACTGGAAGGAAACTTTCCTTGCGACAGGAAACCGGCCGCACCAACTGTTAACTTATACGACCACTCAACGTATACGACCCTCGCTAGCCGTTGCTAATTATGGAACAATTCCTTCCTTCCTTCCTTCCTTCCTTTCCCTGGAACTGTGCATTTCGCTCTCGCGCGACTTTAAGGAAACCATTATTTCAAGCCGCTGCATTGCTTACCAACCAGAACGGATCAACCGTCGAGCAAGCAATTATTCAAGTTGCACGTTTTCCTGCAACCATCTAACGTATCTTCGAGGGTGGACAATGAAGCTCTTGTCCTCTTGAATTCGAGACGAAAGGAAACGAGGGAGAACGAAAGCGAAAGCGAAAGCGAAAACGAAAGCGAAAGCGAAAGCGAAAGCCGCAACGAGAGTCTTTCCACGGTACAGAGCTTTGCACTTTGCACGCTGTGCAAAATTCTCACGATGGTTCGGTTAAAAAGTAACGAATCCTTACGAAAATGAAGGTAAAAAAGAAAAAAGAAAAAGAAGAAAAAAAAAAAAGTAACTCTTTAAACCCTCCTCTGCGCACCTTAAACCATGCACGGCGATTGATGACAATTTCTTACCGCGGAAAGAAATTTCTACGGTATCTTTCGAGGTTGTCCGAGGTTGAAGCAAACTGAAACCGATATATAGGGTATAACGATGTTAATCGAACGGTTAGGCGAGACCTTGATTGATTTTATTGTTTCGCGCCGTTTACAAGATTCCGAGGAAGAACTTGAAATTTAATTTGCTATCCGGTACGTTTAACGTATCCAAAACATCGGACAGAAAATTTTGTTTACTAATCTATCGTGTACGTTGGACGAGACAGCACCTGTCAAGTCAAGTGCATTAATAAGATTTGAATTTGATTCGTTACGAAATGCGTAGCAATAACGACAGTTACGCTATCGATAAACGGAACAATTAATTAGAGAGCGAAAAATGGCTTGGTGAAGGATGAAAGGAAAGAGGAAGGAAATTGGAAAGTATACGTTGCAAGCCCAGCATATACATATACATACATAGGAGGTGCGTACGTATGAAACAGGAACGATCGATAAATGTTTTGTAGGGGAATTGAACTTTTCAGGTAAATATTTATACGCCGTGCAATAATAGGCTATTGGAACTGGAGGATTAAACTGGCAATATTGAAAATTTGTACGATTTCTCTGTTAATATTTAAAATACGTATTCCGAGCAACAGGCTTTACAAAGTTGGCCGACCCAGCCATTTTATATACTCGATATAGAACGTTTGGTTATCCGAAACTAATCGAAACGCACGTTGTTCGAACAATCGAATTTCTCAAGTTGCCGAGTAATACTAACACCCTTACTAATGGTATGGTAGGTATAGATGATAGCGCGAAGATTCTTTATCGTACAAATATCTTTGCACCGCGTCGGACGCATAACCGACAGAAGCGTTCGAGGAAGCGGTTTACAGGCAAAATTTTTAGGCGACGATTTTCGTGGAACGATCTCGGTTAACCACGGGATGGTTTAGCGTGTCGCGTCTCGATGTAACCCTCGTAAAAGACAAAGAGAAGAGCAGCTCGGCTCTTTGTTTTAGCATCGAATACTGTGTAATATATTCGCATTGTTCTCTGCGGCCGGTTTTTGCCCGAGGGCTAACGGCGGCTCGCCCTCCAAAGGCAAAGATTCGTTGCGTCGTTGATGCAGAAGGAAAAGAGTATCTGCCCTGTGATATATCGGCCGCTCGACTCACTTTATCGGCGAACGTTAAACGACCTCGTGTGTATATTCGCATGAAAATGTTAACACGCGCTACCCCCCGAGTAAGCGCGAATTATATTTATATGCCGGGTTCGCGGTGAGATCGAGATCGCTTAGAAGGATGGGACGGGGCCCCCGCGGTAGCACCAGTTTCGTGTCAATTATGTAAAATAGATTAGGGGCTCCGATAGATTAACTCGCTACCTCGCGCATCAAATCAAATCAAATAAAATACGTTACGTATTTTTTCAACCGATATCAAAACTTCGGATACGATCGTCGTCGTCGTCGTCGTCGCAACGCCTGTAACGCAACGAAATCTCGTTGCCGACAATAATTATTTGACAATTACTTCTTAACGTAACGTTTGAACGCGACGAGTTGCTCTCTGCCGGATATTTTATGTATTTTTCTACATTACGTATGTACGTATGCATATATGGCGTTCTATGCGTTTCTATCTCCCTTAAATCTCCCGTGAACGCACTGGAATTTTTATAATCAAATCTTTCAACGATAGACAGATACTTCAAGGTAGATTAATTTATCGACTAATTCGTTTGAACGGCCAGCTCCGTTAGCGAAATCGATTCTCAGAGACTCGGCTGATTCTATCTTTCTTACCCTTTTCCATTCTCTTTACAACTAATTGCAAGTATTTACTACTCGTATCTCGGCTACCTTTCGACGGTACTACGATATAACCGTTCGCTATCGCATATAGGCCCTCCGTGAATACGAAACGATAGCTGATACGTGAGCAATGGAGTCTGTGTCTGTTGCCTGTCACACACGTCGTACGTTAGACTGCACCTCGTTCTCAGCTCTTATGACAAACAGTACGTATTTTGCAACGGCCAATAAACGGGCTAGGAGGAAACGAAAAGTTAGCGGGGCAAACAGCGTTGGCGATATTTAGTACATACGTGTACTAAGAAAATGGGAAGACCGCGATTGAGATAGCGAAAAATGGAGTTGCAGGATGATATCGTCTCAACGGGTCGCGTTCATCAGGAAAATGCGTATTAAAAGTAATTCGGTATGGAGAATTTGTCGGAGAAATTAAGAATTTTACGAGTACGAGCGCCCGTTCTTTTGTTTGTCCATTGTACGTATATTTATCTATAAATTTGGACCGCGACGAAGAATATCGACGAGAGGTAAATATTATGGCAAATTTCAAACGCTTATTGCGATAGTGCGAAAAAGCCAAGGCGGCGCGCGCGGTGCTTGGAAGGGGATTTCACACCGCGAATATTTAGTAAATTAAAGTGAAGTCAGGACGATGATCGTTCAGAAAGATTGTATGAAATTAATTCGCGGAATGCAATGCTAATTCGTTTAATAAAGAGATTGACGAATACTTTGTTATCGCGATGCGTGCAACAAAAGACCTTCGAGTGCGCCGCATGCCATTGCCCAAGAGCTTTTGTTACTCACACCGCGATAACAAAACGGTCGCCTACTCTCCTTAATCTGCTTAATCTGCTACTATCGCGATTTAACGCGAGAAGAAATGCACACACCGACGAAAGCTGAAGGTGCAAACGGCATTAACGGCAGGTAGTTGCGGTACTACCAGCGCAGCGCAACACCGGTTACAGAGTAGACACGTTACCATTAATATGCTTGACCATGAATGAAGGGAAACGAGTTCGCGCGTGGCTTGCTTTCCCCTAGAATCAAATCGCCTCGAAGATAATTCAGCAACGAGCAAAAAGAGCCCTGGTTACGTAACGTGGAAAATGTGTAAACATCCGGCAATCGAGAATTACTCGACATAGAAAATAAAAGTAATACTCCGTTGTCCCTTCGAGTTTCGTTAAACGTGACAAGTTCATGATCTTTATATTCTTAAATATTGAAATATCTTTTATAAAACTATACCGAAATATTTCCTTTCGTTATGTTATCTTACGTTAATAACTCCAATTGCGCTCCAACTCGCTCCTACTAACCCTTGATCAAACTGTTTAGTACGAGAAGTATGTATCTTCGTGATATAAAAATGCTGGCAAATTGTGTTCTTTAAATGCATGAACAGTGGCTCGTGAAGGTATTTCAACAGTCGATTACACTGATCGTACGTTTCGAATAAATGTCCGTGTGTAAATATGCCTGGTTCCCGATTGATTTCAAATTTTACTGTTACAATCACGATAGTTGTGCCCCCTTATCGTTCCAATGAGACTTCAAACTGCTATTTCAAATTACAAATTCTTCGTACAACGTATACGGTATTTTCATAGAAATTTGTCGTGGACAGGTGTCCCAGCGAATACGTAACCTCGCCGACTTTCCTCCGCTATATCCTTGTGTATCCTTTTAATACGCTGCTTATCGAGAGAAAAAGAAGAAACTTTCGTATTCTAATAATAATTCGATACAGTTAAATTAGCGCTAAAGATCGGAGAATTTGCTGCGCCGAAAGCTCGTCATCCGTCGCGAGAGGGTGATTTTTCAGCACCGGAATATATCGTATCTACCGTCACGGTTGACGAGCCAGCGGCATTTCAAAGAAGAAATCACAATAAATCAACGTCAAACGGATGATCTCGCCGACGAAACAATTATGTTGCTTAATTCGAATTTGTTCGTTCGCTCATGTGCAAATCGCGTCCGCGAGATACATACATACGTATATGCATACGCAAGCTGATAGGATTGTTTGAATGAAAGCCTGTGCTCTACCGACTTCCAATCCGTTACTATTCCCTAATTATTCTTCGAAATTTCGCTTGTAAAAGTATAACCTCGGACGGCACAGCAACGACGCATGAGAGAGAGAGAGAGAGAGAGAATATAAGCTACCTATAATTATAGGTTTAGATACGCCTGACGATATTTCATATCGAACATAATATCTCTTCGCCGCGTTACTACAACAGCCTTCGCCTTAATCGAGCTCGCCGAATATGACTATATGTACGTACGTTGTATTATTATTCAATAAAAGCGAAACTATGATCCGATTATAAATATTTTTATTTTCAGCCAGCCTCTTCGAACAATCGCCTCTTAACAATCGCCGACAAATCACAATGTAATTACTACATACATACATGGTTATCCTACCGATCGTAAACGCGCCAACACTCGTCACGAACATTACTTTATCAAGGTGTAAAAAAACGTACCGAAATATTATATGCTGTACCGAAGCCCTAGGTTAACGCTATAAACCAAAACTATATACAAAGTTACGAGTCTTACGAGTTAAAAAAGGAAAATAGTTTCTTTTATGTACTACTACACGACGCTATACGCTATAGATAGTTTGATTTTCTCAAAATTTCATAAAATTGTAAGATCCAGATAGAAGATAGAATCTTTGAAATTGCTTCTTGTAGCGACAATGTTAAAAGATAGGATTCAATAACGTAAATTAATCGAACGGAGATGTCGCGTTAAAAGAACGTTGGTCATTGATAGATCGATGATGGTTGATGATTGTGAATGCCGTTGAATAAATAGACAAAAAAGATCGATCGATCAATGATAGAATCACTTACCATCCTCTTATGCAATTCCCTTAGAGACTACACACACACACACACACACACACACGTGTAAGAATATACGTTTCACGCTCTAGTAATACGTTACAATTAACTGCACGATTCATCTCAAGGTATGCAAGTACTTGTTCATTTTCATTAGATAATATCAAACGAGTCGTTTCAAGTCGTTAATCTTTCTATTAAAAAAAAAAAAAAAAAAAAAAAAAAAAAAAAAAAATTAATCAATCTAGAGACGCAAAGAGCTTTCCCAACGATACGATATTTCCGCGGCGTTCGACAATTACAATAAATCGATATTAGCCTAGTAAGATCAATTTCACTGCGTTATATGATATTCTACTATCCTGAACTACGATGATCACAAAGGACGAGATCATCGAAAAACTCTTGTATCCGTAATCTTTTGATTAAGCCTGTTAAAAACGAATAAGCGTCGGGATGCTTTTTAAGGCTAGTGCGCAATTGCTGTCCCCCCCCCTCCCCCCTCCCCGTCCCCCTAATGGATAATACAATCAAAATTCACCTACTGGATCGATTCAAATCGATACGACGGCAAATTTTTATCAAAACGATATTTCTTCGAGGCTCGATATTTAATGATAGGAATACAACAACGAATACTCGTTGAAAGGCTGTGCTACCCGAGTATCTAGAGATACTCGTACGGTAGGAGAGGAAGAATATGACTCCGGTATGATGTAAAACATATATGTACTTCTTTCTTTACAGGGATCGAATACGATCCCCAGAAAGAAACTTTGTATATCGTTTAAATACGCAACGTTCGCGTTCTAGAAGATGCGTGAACGTCGTACCCGTAGCGCTTTTTCTCACGTTCGTGCAAACAGACAAGCAGGTTAACGAACCAGTTGTTTCACTGAATTTCTTATATTATATGCTACTATGTAGCGTGAAATTTATTATCGCGAATTGTCGACTACGATAGAGCTTCATCTAAAAGGGAAGAAGGTGATCTTGTACGAAATCTAATTTTGCATATGATTGTTGATAAAATAATTCAAGTTACATTTATATTTATTTATATTTACCTTATTATTTATTCCGCACTTGATAAGACAATATACCGGCATTTTCAATAGAGAACCGAGTAACCTTATGCTATTCCGTGATGAAATGTTATTTGGCGATACATAACCCGAGAATATCAATCAAACGATTCGCTTACCTTGACGAAAGAGTGGAACTTTACTTTGCTGGGAGAAACAGGTGGACTGCTAGGTGATAGTTGATTTCCTGGTACTTGGAGAAGATTCTGTACCTCTAACAAGTATCCTTTCCTGGCGTATCTGCTCCTAGGGCTGCTTTGAATATCACCTTCTATCTTTGACTTTTTAATTAATTTTAGATTTTCCTTAGCATTCTGTCTGAGTATTACATGGATCAGTCTTCTGGTATTGGCCCTAGAATCGTTTATACAGATTCTCTTCCATGTTTTCGACACCATACTGATTGAACAAAGATCCTGCGGCCCGAGGAAGGATAATATCTTAGATACTATCCTCCAGTGATTGCTTTTGTCTCCAAGGAGCGCCAATATATCCACTGTTTCTCTTCCTGTATAATCCGGAGTAGCTCTCACTCTAGACCTGTATCTTGAAATTATCGGTGTATACCCGCCAGAATGAGGAGTAATAGTCACATAGCCACTGTCATTAACACTGTCGTGCCAACTGCGATTGCTCGAGTTTATCGTGATGCAAGGTGTCTCGCAGATACTTATGTTTTCCATTTCATCCATCTTCGTGCCTTTCCGGACGATATATTCCCATTTCTCACTTGTCACTTCAACATGATGTTATTTCAACATGACATTGCATGAAAAGTGTTCAAGACCGTGTGACAAACGGCAATTCGCCAGAAATGTATCACCAGAAATATTAATCTTCACTGTGTAATGATTCGAAGTAAGATTCGCGGCAAACATGCGCACGCGGACACCGACTCTCCCTCTGCGTATTCCTGCGCTGCAAGCACTACGAAACTTTGAAGTCTGTTTATCCGTTGTCCCACCGTAGCTCCCTTGGCAATTGCCCGACCAATCGGCTAACCTGACTCATCCCGCCATTCGTTGCCAAGCGCTACCATTGGCTCGAAATTCTTGGCCGCGTTAGTGATGCTGTTACCTCTAGCGGCTGCTGCTGGACTTACTGAATTCTGTTGCTGGGGAGACCTCTTTGATTTCTGATTTCTCTTTCACAGCGCGTGCGCGTACAAAAATTCCTTCAATTTTACCAATTTCAATATTCTTTCGTTATCTCCTCATCGTTCCTTTCTTCCCTTTAAATTAATCCCTTTCGATTAATTATTACAGGAAGGCAAGTTATGCCACTTAATTATTCTTGCATATTATGTTCAACTATAAAATCATTATACCGCTTGAATAATAATATCGGATCACTTCTGCTACTAGTATACATTACTAGTATACATATTAAACGAAATTACTAGTATACATATCAAACATACATATTAAATTAAAATTCTGTTCAATTTCTCTGCGATAACTTCATTAATATAGCAGTGGTTAAAGTAAAACAATGTACTTTAATATCGAATTAAATATACATAACATACGTACATATGTACGTATATTTGTATACGCGTGTTTAATGTAAATTTATCGAGTAACGAATAACTTACAACGCTGTGTAACTATTGATTTTCATATACGTATATCATTAATGTCCTATCAAGTATAATAATTTATCGATATTTCAGAAAGAAATATATATTTTATTAACAACATTGACATTTTTTCAATATTCTTGTAGTAAAAAAGCTTTTAATTTAACTTGCATACCTTATATATATATATACATATATATATATATGTAGTTTGTTGAAAGTCTACTTGATTTCAATTCCCTTTCTCAGTTCTTCTTTATAATTTTACTATTACGTTAAAAAATTTTATTATTTGACATAACGCTACCGTACTGGTGATATTTACTTGTGACGCATCTTATTAAATGCACTATAATATACAGGTGTAATTTTAATTTTCAAAGTGAAAAAAAAAAAAAAGAAAGAAAGAAAGAAACGAAAAGCGTATTTTCTTTATGCGTATGATTAATATAATAGACGTGTTTTTTCTTTTTTTTTCTTTTTAATATGGGGGATATTTCTTGAAAGTTAAAAGATCCGTTTAACGTCGTACGATATTTCATTTGTATAATGCGTAGCATGCTGATGTGTATGTGTTAAATATGAACAGGCTTATCAGACAACAATACGCGTACGAGATTTTATGGATGAAAGGACGAGAATATTGTCGTGCTTTTATTATACCAGAGCAAAATAAAAACGCTGCTGATAGATTTGACAAAATTGTTTTATTAATCACGTGTAATTTGCATGGAAGACGTTGAGAATTTATTGTTAGATTGACGGAATCTCGGCAGATGATTTTATCAGTGGTATTTCTTACGATCTGTTGAGAAGTATGTTATTAACAGTAAATCGTTACACGAGGCTCGGCTATTTTTATTAATTCGAATGTATAAAAGTGACAAGAATGCTATTGCTATCGTGTCTGTTAGCAGGTTCAAACGCAGTACTATTACTTCTAGAGACATCCTGCTCGCTGTTAATGTTATTCTAAAAAATTTCAACTAAACCATTCACCAAAAGATTAATGAGATCTTGGAAATGCCTCCTTCCGTACACAGATATAGCTGCTTAGTTTTTTAAAAGATTAGACACAAAAGAGGAGTTGATAAACGCTATGTATACCACATCTCTGTTAATCGATGAATTAAAAAATATAGTTAACAAATCTTAGTGGATCAACGTCGTCGAGGTTGTCGAGAGAAAAGATTGTTAGTTTTCGGAAATTAGAAAAGGTTTAACAGGATAAAAGAGAGCGAGAGAAAGAGGTAGCGAGGGTGAGGGTGAAGGATCGGTTGGCGGAGCGGTATAGGGAGAGGGGAGAGGGTGATAGAGAGGGAGAAAGAAGGAAGTGGGAAGTGAAAGGAAGTGCAGGAAGTGGGAGAAAGACAGTCACTCGTTCTTTGCGCACGTACTTGTGCACAGACGGTAAATGTGCAATTGATTAACAAGATAATCAGCAAACATTATTGCGAAACGCAAAGGCTTTGATTGAGAATTGGGCACAATGGAATCTAACAAGTCGGAATCGACGCCAAAACAAGCTATGGTATACATTTGCGGAGGTACAGTTGAGATAATAAACGTGAAATGTTCCTAACCTCACGTTCTACGTCGCATTAGCGTGTCTGTTACGTATTTTCGAAATAAGCAAAAACGTTGTGTAAATATTGCTTTGTCCATCCTTTCGTCGTACAATTTATAAAAGTTTCGATTGATTAGTGACACTAATAAAAAATATCGTGCTTGCCAAATCATCGTTCTGTTTAAATAAATGTGTCATTACATCATCTTAATTTAGATGTCAATATCGTATAGCGTTAGAAACCCTATGAATCCATTTTTTATTTCACGAAACATAAGCTTTTGTCAACTTATTGGTATCTTTATGTGTTCCATTCATAAAATGTATATAAACTTTTGTTATGTAAATATATATATATGCGCGCGCGCGCGTGTGTGTGTATATATACATAATTCGTTTGTTCTTGCAGAATGTCATCATGATAATGAAATACGTCCAAGAGATCCAATTCGATGCCGAGAATGTGGATATAGGATCATGTACAAAAAACGAACTAAAAGACGTATCCTTTTACATTTATAGAAATACGCGTTAGATATTATTAAATGTCACTAATGCACTTGTGCAATGTTGCTTAATACGTGTTACTATAGAAGATTTTAATAGTAATTATTCATTCTATAAGTACTTCCTACACTCGTTGTAGGTACATATAAACATAATATAAGCAAGTCATTTTCCTTAATAAATTTTTAGTTGTCGTATTTGACGCACGATAAAGCAATCTATCCTTTTTTTGTATAAATTATGTATCAGTCATTCATAAATGTAATGTAATTATTAATAAATTACGTATTTTTGCCTATTTTGCGATGAATCAATCTACTCTTTTATGCACTTGCGCAAATTAATAAACTTCAAAACGTTAAGTCCTTTACATTCTTTGGATTGAATGCTTTTGAGAAGGGCATAAAACTGCAATTGTTATGATAGTAAAATTGTGCGCTTGATTATGAGTAAGTAATGTTTATTGCTAGTTAGAAATACAAAAATTGGATGCGACTTGCGACCTTTTCATTGTTAAAAGATAGTTAGCATCTTGTAAAGCTACTTTTATACGCAATTTGGAGACCTTTATTAATTACAAAGTCGATAAATAGGTGCCAGCAGGAAGGTTATCTCGGTCAATACTAAAGGCAACGTTAGCGTACATCGTTGGAGTACAGGCGAATTAGAAAAGTATGTTAGCTTCGAACTAGAAATAATAAATAACATTTAGATGATTGAGCGAGCTATCACGAATGAAGGAGGAAAGGCTCTCCAAAGGATGTTGGGAAAAATGAAAAGGAAGAACGGAATAAAAGAATCATTGGAGCGCACAAGTAAGAAGCGACGCAACACCGAAAGCTGGAGTAAGACAAGTAATAGAAGGAAAACTGCCGTCGTGTCAAACATGTAATATAGGAGGAATTGGAGGTAGAAACCGTACATTAAGTAAATGACCCATGTGCAAAGAAGTTAAGTCGAACGTGTTAAGAAATAGGGAATGCCCAACAAATGGGAAACCATCGAGAAAGAAATGTGGGAGTCGATGAACTTCACGAATGGAAACTTGAAACTAAGGTTAGTTTCAATCGTCAATAGGAGGAGTAGAATCGGGTGCAACGGCCTATAGTTCAAAGAAGGCAGAGAACCAAACCAATAAATAAATAAATAAATAAATATACACACGCACGCACACACATATACATACACAATGATATTGGGCTATATTAGAATTCTAACTTTACTTTGGCATAATGTATAATGTATAATGGATTATAAGATAGTTCAAAAATAGGAAAGATATGAAAAATGTCGTTCGATGTTCGATAATGTTCTTTTTAAATAGAATACAAATTATCTAATACATACTATGTATATGTCGTCAAAATTTTCCTTCTACTGCATCATCTGCTACACGCTTAATCGAAATGCTCGATATTTTTATCAAAAACAATTGTTTCGATGCTATTGTATTAAGCATTGTATTGTATTTGTATAATGCAATACAATATAATTTATCTAACGAATAAGAACAAAACTATAAATTGATTTCATGCATGGGAATAATAAGACTTTCGAATTTAAAAGGCCGCGTTTCTATTGATCTCCATAAAATTGTTTGTCAATGTTCGTGCTAAGAAGGGAAACTTCAACAAAAGTTACATTCAAAGCATGTACTTGTCTGTGATATCAAGTGATACGCAATTGACTGAGGAACCTTTCGCTAGGTATCTCGTATCGGGCGATCGTTTCGCTCTTTTATGAAGAGTAAGGGAAGTGTGGGCCACGCGGCCACAATTTCATCAAAAACGTATCCTCTCTGGTGGGTATGCCGGTAATGCAGGCTGACATAGTTGGATTTGACATGAGAGACATCTAGCGGAGGAATAAATGAAAAGAGAGAAACTGATCGAAAATGTATCCCTCCTGATTGGTCGAATTTGAATTGTACGAGAAGCGATTGTTGTGCGTATTCAACGTACTTACAATGTCAACGGCTATATAGGTGTTGTAGCGTGATACCATGTGTGCGCGTCGAAGAGGTGACTTCTACTTACTATTATGAAAAATTAATGATAGAAATGCGTTACACGCGTCATATTATCGAATTTATAGTTACAGTTCGAATGAATTGATATTCGCAACGGTACAAGTATTGTAAAATTGGAATAATCGATAGAAAGTTGTCGCGAACCTGTTGGCGTGGTTTGTATACATGACGAAATATTTTAATTTCTCTTAAACGAATTCTACATCAATTTGAAGATGACATCGTTATCGTTGCTGGCGAGCCACGATGAAGTGGTTCGATGTATGAATGTACACCTAAACGGAGCTTGCGAAGAAGGTTCGGATTTCATATATTTGCTACCTACGATGTTTTACTAGATTATAAAACGGTATATCGAGAAAGTACGCACGCCTAAGCTTTCGTATATAAATGTTTTCCATATTTCTTTCCCATATTTCTTGTGTTCTTTCCATTCGTGCTATAATTTAACGATGAAAGCTGCTATTGTAAATATGTACACAGAAAACAAAGATGAGACACAGTCATGTTGTTTCGTTTCCTAGTTCAAAGTTAATTTGCTACATCATTTAACATCGTTGTACTCGTATGTGTAAAACAACCATTTGTGATTCTAGCATTAGATAAAAGATACATCCTATCTTTTTTTTCTTCTTTTTTTTTTTTTTTTTAATGTAGAATTTCTAAAGTTTGCTGTGAATCAAGAAGAAATGAGACAGAAATGGTTAGCATCTATACAAGAATGCCAGCGTCTTCATTCGGCTTTAGAGAAATCTCATCAGGAGGCAGCCGACTTGGATAAGAAGTTAAGTCACGCTAGGAGACTTCTAGATGAAGAGAAAAGGAGAAGGCGTGCCGTTGAAGAACAACGAAATTCGTTGGTAAATATGTTCTTCTTTCATGATTGTTGAACACGCGACAATGTATATAGGAAATTGCTTGTATATAGGAAAAACAAATTGCTATGGCCAGAGATCTTTTATTTAACGATGGTGGGAGAAACTTGAACGATGAAACCCGCGAGAAGTTACAATTTTTGAATAACACTACGTTAAACGGCCGTCACAGTAATATATATAATATTAAGGATGTACATCAAAATGACAAGTGAGTTTATTTATTTATTTATTTATTTATCTATCTATCTATCTATTTATTTATTTATATAGAGCGATATTGATCGATACATAGGCAAACATTGATTAATTATCGATTTCAGATTAAATACTATAGCGGAGCTGGACTCCACTGGCTCTATTTTAAGCGACTTAAGTTGCTTCTCAAAGTCAGAAGATGATTTAGATATTAGTGCAATCATACAACAAAATCATAAGAAACGTGAATGGAAAGAGCATAGACCAAGTGGTGAATATTCCACGAAGAAGCGACGTAGTACGGTACAAAAAGCTGCAGAATTGACTTCGTCTGATAGAATAGTAGCCACGACTACAGTAGTGATGCCAAAGGATGGCAATATCACTGCATCTTCCGTAATTGAAGCTATACCTGGGGACGAAAACATAGATCCGCAAGAACCTTTACGTAATTCGCGTAAAAGACGTAAAAGTGGTGATCGTAGTAAATCAAAATTGACAGCCGTCGATACGAATGATATTCAAATGGATACTGCTGTAAGTAATATTATTTTTTTAATTAAACGCGCCTCTCTTCCTCTTCCATGTTTCTGCAATTTCAGTTAAAGTAACAGAGTGAGAAATTATATTACAGCCTTCTGCGCCAAAAATAGAAGCTCTTACGTCAGGATCAGATTCTGAGGGCGTTTTTAAACCTAGTCCAAACATAGGCGGATATACTTTAAATATGAAATCGGCCAGGGGGCATAGCTTCGCGGCGAAGACGGTAATTAAACCGGAAGTTTGTACACCATGCGACAAGAGGTAAAATATTTGTAAGGATTCGGTTCATGCAAGTGTCGTGGGGATACTTTTATAAATAACATTTTAGGATTCGATTTGGTAAGGTGGCCCTGAAATGTAAAGATTGTAGGGCTACAGCTCATGTGGAATGTAAAGACTTGGTACCATTGCCATGTGTACCTACTGGAAATACGCCTACGCTGCGAGGAACATCGGTAAGCTGTTTTGAAAGTTGCGGTACCTTTTTCTATACGATAAAAAGTGATAACGAGCTATTCTTAGGGAACGATAGCGGATTATACACCGATGATCCCGCCGATGGTACCGTCATTGGTCGTTCATTGCATCAACGAAATCGAATTGAGAGGAATGAGCGAACAAGGATTGTACAGGGTAAATGGCGGTTTAACGGAGGTGAAATGTCTAAAAGAGAAATTCCTTAAAGGCAAGGGTGCCCCCAATCTTTCCGACGTCGATATATCTACCATATGTTCTACTCTTAAAGATTTCCTTAGGTACGTTTCGATTCGAATATTCTGTTCTGTACAAGTGAAACAATTTATTTAGTTTCCGCCTTGCCCTTAGATCGTTACGAGAGCCGTTAATCACTGTCGGATTATGGGCAGACTTTGTTCGGGCAACTACTATTACTGATAAACAAGACGCCGATGCTGCATTATACCAAGCAATTTCTGAATTACCTCAACCTAACAGGGACACGCTTGCCTTTTTAATCTTGCACTTACAAAGAGTATCGAGTAGCCCGGAATGTAAAATGCCAATAACCAATTTGGCTAAAGTTTTTGGGCCTACCTTGGTCGGCTACAGCTGCCAGAAACCGTCGCCCAATTCTCTTCTTTCAGAGACAAGTAATCAAGTCGCTGTAAGTATTGCAATGAAAAAAATTGAAGAGACTAAATAATAATGCTTGCCTGACCTTTTACTTTTCTTTTCGTAGATAGTTGAGAATTTATTGAAAATCCCTTCAGACTATTGGGCAAATTTCGTTAATCCTGAAAATCTAAACAATATTGGTACACATAGAACCGGTGAATTACAGCATACACCGTCTCAGGAATCTTTACTCAAACGCAGCATTTCCCGTGGCTTCTTTAATACTCCACTTACTTCTAGGTTCGCGCCTTATTACTAAGTACTGTTAACTTGAGATCGTTTACGTACTTACGGTACTTACTCATATTCGGATATTGTTACAGTCGGACATTTATGAGGAAAAACAAGAAATACTTCGCGGCATCCCCCTCTAGAGTAGCTTACTGACAAGAATAGGTATGTATTTAAATTATCCTTACATCGGGATGCAAATAATTTCTAAATAATTATTGACTCTTTGAACATAAATATAATTAAATATTTGTTCAATGTGCAACATAATTTTTCTACGTTCTATTTAAAATTTTGTAATATTTTGACATAAAATATATTTTTATGTAACGTATGGTACGGAATAATACTAGAACATTAGAAATAGAATATTAAAAATAAGCAAAATTAAAATGTTAATAATATATTATGTTATAAATACTCTTTATGATGACTTTAAACGTGTGAAAGTATGCGGTGACGTTAATACGATCCCACTATTTCTCTGAATTGAGATTAAAATACAATTATATGGCACTAAGGCGAAATGTTATATGTATAGAATTAAATAAATGTGATATTTTTGTTAATAACAACATTTCTAAAAATGTTCGGTTCAATAAAAATACAGACCGTCTTTATTTCGATATAGCTTCGTTTCCTTTCTTTTGTAGGTGTATAAATACACGTATTAATAAGTAACAAAAATTATAAATTTACTACTATCCGTAAAAACCGTAAAAACAACAGATGCCTTGTGCAAACTAATTGTAAGTGAATTTGAAAAAATATATATATGTGTGTATATACATATATATATGTATGTATGTATGTATGTATGTATGTATGTATGTATGTATGTATGTATGTATGTATGTATGTATGTATGTATGTATGTATGTATATGTATTTATTCATTTATTACAGACATTAGTTTTCAGTTCATTTACATCGTTCCTTTAAGCATTAAAATATATCTTTAATTCTGTACATACTTCCGTTATCGTAATAACAATTGTATCACAAAGTACATGGTTACATTCGAAATGATTTCTTAACCGTCTAAAACGAAGTACTACTTACTTTAATGGCGATGAAGTTAAATTTCCTAAATACTACGATTGAAATATAATCTTATAAAACAATATTCGTGTTATACATTCCATTTGATCCTTTAGATTGTTTTCGTACACGATTTTTCTTTTATCTCCCAGCAATGTTCCCAGAACTGTTTCAATCTGTTGTCCGCGTTCGAACAAAAATGCCTAAAATCTTGTATGAGCTTTTTCTGAAACAATTCATCGCCGACTAACGTGGATGATGATTTCCATTTTCGGCTAAGCATGTGATTCCACGACCAAAGGAAACCAATCTAAACAGATGAGAATTCATTTCTCTAATAACCTCTTCCTCGAAGAATTATAGAGATTGCCTACCCTCTTATCTTTGTTGTAGTCATCTTTGTTCTTCCCGCTAACGTGTCTCGTAATGTATGCCTCATGAGGGCTGGGTTGATCAGAATGAATTGGATATCCCTTTTGACCTGTGTTCCGTCTCACTATGTTGGTAGCAGTTCGAGGACGTGATCTTGTATTTGTCATAGACGGAATCAGTATGAATGCATTGCCGGTCATATGAACGTACTGGTGATCGTTCTCCGTACTTTCTATTAGGCATGGAACAAAGCCAAATCTTTGTACAATTGTCTCTTGAAAATGGAAGAGCCTTTGCGCGTAGGTTACTTCACGAAATTCTGGAATCAAGAACCATTGGTAAACATTGGATTAATCATTGATAACCGTTCGTTCTATATAGCGCTTTAATATTCTGCGTTGATACTGAGAACGAACCTTCGAAAAGATGTCGTTTGTTTGCCATAAGACACTCTGTATTTAATGGTATAAAAATGGGCCCCCTTAAAGGATCACTTTTTAAAGTGAACGGTAATGCCAGTAGATCGCTTGGAATAGGGACCATTTGAATTCCGCACATTTGAGCCTTACGTTGCCACACAAATATCTTCCCAGATTGAAATCCAAACGTAGTAGTTATATTTCGAAATATGAACTCGCTTTAGATCACGAAAAATAAATACTCACAAGGTCAGCGACTATACTACCGGACGATGCAACCCATTGTACCACCAGTTCGTAAGAATGATCTACCTTGTATATTGATTGATATCTTAGATGTCCCCATTCGATTCGATCGCTTCTATTGTTTATGTCTATATCTAGATGAGTATGTTTATATGACGGGGCTAAGGGACAAAGTGAATAATACGTAAATTAGGAGAAATAAGGGATGGAAAGTACATAAACGTCAAAAAGTAACGCTACCAGAAGTATACAAAATTACCTTGCCATTCTCCATGCTCATCCACCATGTCGGATATATCCAATTCGTCTTTAAGAAACGGCGCTACGTTTGATTCGTCTACGGTGGTAGTACTACTACTACTAGTAGTAGTAGTAGTAGTAGTAGTAGTAGTAGTAGTAGCGGTAGTAGCGGTAGTAGCGGTAGTAGCGGTAGTAGCGGTAGTAGCGGTAGTAGCGATAGTAGTGATAGTAGTGGTAGCAGTGGTAGCAGCGGTAGTAGCGGTAGCAGCGGTAGTAGCAGTAGCAGTAGCAGTAACAGTAGCAGCAGTAGCACTGGCAGTGGCAGTAGTATTATCGCAGCTGGGTATAGTCATTGGCGATGACATCAGTGGGAATGATCCTGGCGAAGATGGTTCACACCAGCCTTTGGGTGCCCTTATTTCGACTTCTACCCATTCATTTTCAAAGCTTTGCAAATCACCCAGGGGCGAGAAATAATCGCCAGCTTAAAAATAGGAAAAATTATACAAACAATAAACAACAAACTAATGTATAATTAATATACAATAATTTCCCTTACCTCTTTGATTTTCTTTATCTTGTACTATGTGATACAAATAAAATCCTAGGATGAATGGTTTAGAGAAATCTCCAGATGCATGGCATATGAGCTTGTCTTGTATCATACCCTAGATGAAAGTAATAATAGTAGTAGTAGTAGTAGTAGTAGTAGTAGTAGTAGTAGTAGTAGTAGTAAAAATACACAGAGCCAATAACTTCACTGTTTACTAACAACATTATTCTTACATTCATGATATTGATGGCACTATCCACTGTTACTCCTCCTTCTATGTGATTATTTAACCATTGCACTGCGTCTGCGCTAACAAATGTTTGGCTCGGAAGAGATGGGTGTTGTGTGAGGAATCCCACGCCGTTTTGCGGGTGTTTCATTGCTTCTAGAATTTCGTTATTCGTCGCGGTGTTCTTTAACTTTGTCAATTCCATGTTTGTACTACTAGTAACGAAATTGAAGTAATCAATGTAGCGTTTATGCAAACGATTTATGCGGTTGCGTGTGAGATGAAACTCGACGTTTAGCTTACCTATCTTCGTTAGAATCGAAATGGTCTTGCTGTTGCTCAAGTGAAAGGGGTAACACAGCTTCGCTGGCGGGTGAGATTCGGCCCCTATCCATCACCTTGGAACCTGATCTAACAAAAACGAGCGAAACCAATTAATCACACAGTGCTTATATCATCAGAACGGTGTACGGCGGAGAAACAGAGCAATAGAGAATATTATTAAGCAATGTCTAATGTGAGAAGCAACAAAATTTGCATCTGCGTAATACTATTTAGTTTCTTTTTCAAACAAAAGTATAAGATAGAATGCCCTGTTATATAGATAGAATATGTATGTACATACAAAGGATAAGGATAGAACCGATAGCTTAATATTCGAATGTAAGAATTGATAGCTTAGTTCATGCTTCGGTATTGTAATACAGATGCACATACATATCTTGCTGTCAACGGTGAATATTTAAATTTAAAGTTAAGTCGAAGAAATTTAAAAGATTGAAACACCAACCTGTTTGGCACGTGGCGAGGAGTGTCGAGGCACGTGCGGGCAGTCGCAGCGGTATTCACTACATGCCTCTCCTGTACAGAGAACCCCGTCACTCCCTCACTCACTACCAATATTCTCTACCATACAGAGTATTTGTACAATTGTAAATCACATTCTTGGGAATTTTCTGTAACATTTTACCATTACCTCTGATGAAATAAACGGTACAAATGCTCTGTATCTCATTTTTGCTAAATGATGAAAAGAAGGATGAAAGCAGCTGAAAAGTATAGAATGGGAAATATGTACAGAGATTGTACTGAAACATTTACAATATACAGCTCTCTTCTATTCTGAGCACACCCTTCCCAGAAATTTGTATCAAAGTTACCGTTGTATTCACACACCAGAGTATAGAAGCATCGTAATATCTTAAAGCGAATAACGCGATATCAATTGAATAATACGGAGTTTCTATGCAAGCCTCCTTAATGCTACGTAATAATTGTTTGTACAACACATGCACACAAATCTTTATCGTTTTGCCAGCGTCGTTTCGTAAAACATGCAGAATTATGCGCGGTATTGGTCTCAATGTGCGTATTCATACAAAAAGATATATAATCGTAAAACTGAAACTGAATGGGCGGAGCTGCGCAAATTTTTCTACGTTTCTCTCTCTCTCTCTCTCACTCTCTCTCTCTCTCTCTCTCTCTCTCTCTCCTTTTTCTTTCTTCTTTCTTTTTCCCTTTTCTCTAATGATGAATAACGAATATAATATCGATGCCTTATCATTTATTGTATCAATAAATAATATCGAAACGCGTATCGAATAAATCAATGAAACACCATTAAAGACTGGACTTATAATTCCAGCCAAAGGCAATTCGATTTTCAATCATTTTGTATGATCGTATCAACAGCAAGTATAATTATTCGCGTCGTAATCGTATAAACGATTTAAAGCATTTAATATCTAGTTAATTAAACCGATGCAGCACAGAAGCGGACAAGCAAAATGAAAAGGTATTAAACATCAAACTTCAATGGACATTTCGTTGCAAGATAGGCACAATAGGTTGCAAGCTATACTATTACGTTTGCCAAAGCGACAATGCCGAAATCATCAATCTAAGCTTATTCAAACCTTGGTCTCGGTTTCTCTGGTAGACGATTGCTTCCGAGTCGCTCCCTGAAGGGAGAGCTGCCGACTAGATTGGTCTGAAAAGCATGATGAATAGTATGGGTAACTGTAAATGTATGAACAAGCTCATGATCATGAGGTAGTATATCACCGGTCTGTTTGCATTATGTAATGCATTGTTAACATTTTATTCAGAGAGCATTATTACATCGACGAAGAGAGAAGAAGATAAATAAAATGTTGGCGTTTTGCATTACACAAAAGCTTGCTAAAAAAAGTCATGTGCGCATTCAAGGCAGATATCAAGCATGGTTGCATTGTGTAATACGTTGTGTAAGCTGTCTGAATGTTCTGACAAACTTGCTGTTAGAATCTAACGTTACTAAAGAACTGGATGTAACTGATATATAAAGATTAAAAAAGAGAACGTCAAGAATTCATGGGCGTGTGTCCCTCCCCGCCCGCCCGCCCGCCCGCCCACCCCCCCTTATTGCCAAAGGAGGTGTACATATTCTGAGATTGATGGATAGAGATGATAATGATTTCAATTGACATCCGGATCAGCGTACTGAGGCTACAGGATGCGAGGATGTACCTGGTTAGTGAGGACAATCAGGCTCGTGCTGTGCCTGCGTCTGGTCAAGTGAGAGGCAGGATCTCTCTGGGAAACACCACCTAGAGTCGAAGGATTCTGAAACATATCATGCTAAATGCCCTCTCCTAACATTCCACTCATCTATTTCTATCTACGATTACGTGTACATCTCTCTCGTGTAGCTGTGTAATTTTGACATTGACAACCGCCAGCTATAAATACTAGTTCAGAGATTGTTAATTGAAAATAATTAGCCTGTACGTAATAAAATATCGTCAAATTCGAGTAGGTAATAGCCACCGTAAGTGATTTAACGGGTGCCTAATAAATAAGCTTGTGGAAAAATCGTGCTCTTTTTTCTTTCTTTTTCTTTTTTTTTCTTTTTTTCAACTTAAATTGACCCTCGTGTCGCTGTTCGTTACATCCTGCATATTTAGTACACCACTGAAAGAAACACGCTATAAATTACAATTGCACTGCGTTGAAACTCTTGCAAAACGAAAATTGCGAAATAAAGAAAAATAACGGAGAATCACAACTCTTGATATTGATTAAACGAACTAATCGATATTCGAAACTAACAAAAGCACCAAAATTGCGTTACTTAGGCGTCGTACATCAGGCATGCGACAGTCAATTCTAGAGTGCAAAAGTACAGCGCAATATGGTACAAAATAGGTCGTTAGTTAAACCCAAAGTAACGTAATGTTCTAGTTTAGACGAAAAAAAAAAAAAAAAAAAAAAAAAAAAAAAAAAAAAAAAAAAAAAGGAGATAATAGCGAAACGTCTATCAATTGGATTTCACTCAGGGTCTCCCCTTTTCAATAATTTCAATCGATTTAAAATGTTTATCTTTTAATTGTCTTTCAATTACCATAAACTGAAAGATCAGCCTGTTGTTATATATTAAAAAAATTTTATGCGAAAGTTACCCAATTTTTGTTCGGATTCGGGCGGCGTATTTTATTCGGCCACAGCTCGATGAACCGTAAAAATCCGTCCAAGAGAGACACTTGCTCGGAAGTGGTGAGAGGTGTATATATATCGCATCTTGATGATCCCTCTAAAAATTTTCGAGTCGCCGAATTGTGCAAAGGAAGTAAAAACACGCGAAATCTCCAGTACTTAAGCGCCTAGAAATTTTCAATGATCTCAGAAAAAATTGGGACGATATACGATACTAAATCTTACCTCTACTAAGGCAAAATCAGTGTGGCCCCTGGTACAGATGTAATGATCCAAATAATTCCAATTGTAATTTTCAAGCTTCTCTGTTGTAAAAGACACCCATGATACTTCGTACGTGTCGTGATGAGGTGCGTGAAATCGATAAAGATAATGAATATTGAACGGTGGGTAAGGATGCCTGTAAGGATACAATCAAATACTCTCTCTTTACTTCTTATTCATTTGTAACGCTATTTCTCACCTTGGCCGATATCTTGTTACTGTTATACAATTATCGAATAAAGATATTTTGTGAAATATTCTCCCAATGCTTAGCAAATATTCCTCCTTCGGTTCTGATTCTGTTTGCCGTCCCCGCATTACAGAGCTTATTGCAGGGACAGCATTACTACCGGGTGTATGGCTCTGATTTTGATTGTTTTGCGGTAAGATAATTAATTGAAAACCCTTGATTAAGAGAAGAAAAAAAAAAAATAGAAGAGAAAGATAAAGAAAGAAAAAGAACGGAGAAAAGGAAAGGAAAGAAAGAAAGAGAGAAAGAAGGAGGAGAAAAAAAAAAAAAGGGGGAAAAAGAATAGTTACACAGAATTGCACGTATACGGGAAAAGATCACGTTTGAAGGCATGATTGGCATAATACCTGTGCTAATCGTTGCGATACAAGCTCCTTAAATACTTCGGCAGTTGTTAAAGGTTTCTTGTATATTGCTCGTTGTTGAGCAAAATCTGTATTAACGTCGTCAGGCAAAAGATTATAGTCTGACACAACGTAGTCGTTTTGTAAACTTCTTTTATCCGGAAAATAATCTGTAGTAATTGGCAAACATGCTGGGATTGTCAATGATTTCCAATCAACACCTACAAAATAAGATACAGGATATATATATATATATATATATACACACACACACACACACGCACGCACGCACGCACACGCACGCACGCACACGCACGCACGCGCGCGCACACACACACGAAAAATGCAATTTGCATTTTAGACTGCTTCAAATGAATAAATAAATGAACTATTTTTAATATATAATGTTAATTTTCGTGACTACGCAAGTACTAAATCTAGGTATTATGCAGCGGTTAATACAAAAATACACAGATATAGTACACAGGTGAAATTTTCACAAAATTATTGTACAGTGCAAGTACATATTAAATAATTTATGCACCCCGAACAAAGATAGTGATTATATTAGTATTACAATATGTGTTACCAGTATATGAAATCCAAGATGACCATGATTTAGTACTAAAGCATGCAATGCAAGAAGTATTATTTCTAACGTAATTCAATGAATTCTCGAAATAGTTTGTTACAAAGCATAACAAACTAAGTTTGTGAAAATAATATTGAAGGAGGCGAACGTGTATGCGTAATCGAAACAAGTATACCACATCAACAATAATTACATAAAAGAGGAAGGTACTTCGATTATTCCCATAAAATTAAATTTCTATACATTATTAGTAAATAATAACAAATATCGTACACTACTTATTACTAGTAATAGAAGTAAGTGCG
Organism: Bombus haemorrhoidalis; assembly: GCA_014825975.1. Classification (NCBI taxonomy): domain Eukaryota; kingdom Metazoa; phylum Arthropoda; class Insecta; order Hymenoptera; family Apidae; genus Bombus; species Bombus haemorrhoidalis. The sequence goes on along the minus strand of CM026173.1, from coordinate 13,689,204 downwards.
ATCTTAAAGCGAGACGACAGAGTGGAAGGATTATAAAGCAGATGAGAGAATGTTTGAAGAATATATGGTATAAAATTCATAGTGATATGTAGAGAATCGGGTGAAATTAGAATTTTGAACAGTGCAAATATCTTATGAAACAAGTAGAAATAAGAAATAACAAATGAATTCTATGTAGGTGTATAAATAATCTCGTAACAGTAACAAATATTTAATAGTTTATTTATAGAAATTGTCTTGGAATTAGAATTACTTTTTTTTGCAACAGACGACATACATGCATAGAAGAATCATAAAGACTACAGCTACGAAGAACAAAAGTCATTATAAATTTAATGCCCTGGGAAGAAGAAGAAGAAGAAGAAGAAGAAGAAGAAGAAGAAGAAGAGAGAGAGAGAGAGAGAGAGAGAGAGAGAAGGAAAAAAAGAAAAGAAAAGTAAAGAATGTGTACCATAACCGAATCAACCCCCAATAACGTATGGCGCTAACCTATGATTGCTGTTTAATGTGACATCATAGTTGTACATCACACACGCGTCAATGCGTCCAGCGTTGCATCCCAATAAGACGTACCATAGCATGGAAATAAATGTAATAATAATATTATTCATATAAATGATCGATGAGCCTCAAAAATAAATATGAACATGTCCAAGAATGAAAATACTTCTTATGCATGATGATTGCGTGACTGTGTATTAAAATTTCGTTCATTTCTAACTTGGAAAGCAATATCTTTCCCTTGAAATTTGTATCAACTATTTTCATTCTTTAAGAAATTATGTTTCAATATTATATTGATCAATCCTTCTTGGTATTAAGTATGTGAATGATAAGAGTGAATAATTTATAATATTACACCTACATTATTTTACTTATGTACGCCTTTATCGTTCTCCTGAAATTGCCAAGAAGCATTATACGTCCGCAATTAATTGCCTAATATCTTGTATCGCATGAATTAATCGTTTGCTTAATTAAAAATCCTTTCAAAACTCTTTCTTCAAACTGTAAACTCATTTTATAATAATTTGTGGATAACTTGTGAATAATAATACGGCCAACGTTTGTTATTTGGATATGTTATAATATATTATTTGCCAGTAGTTATATAGTATATTTATGTTGTAGATATGTCGCTTTATTAGAATATATGCAAACCTGTTGTTAGTGCCGGTGTCCATTCCTGTTCACCGGTGGCACCCCATAACAACGTCAAAGACTTATTGCCTGTAGAGGATATCGGATTCCCACTTTTATCAGTGCTCGATAGTAAAAGATTTAATCTCGGCGGTCTGTTCTTTGCGTCTATGGAAAACATGGTTGCGGTGCTGTATTATATTAATACACGACTTATGTATTTTATATGAAATACTAACGATCTTGAAACTGATTTGAATTAGAGACGTCGTTATGTTCCATAGGGGAACCACTTATAGTGGAAGTAGCATCAGATTGTGATTCTGAGCACATTTGTGTCGGCACGGCTTGATAATGATGCTGCTGTATAAGAACACCTGTTGGCCCTACGATATTAGTTGAATTTAAACGATTATGTAATTTCTTTTCTTCGTTGGTAAATTACCTTTAGGGAAAATGTGTGTCCATCTTCGTCTGTTACTAGTTAATTTAATTGTAACGTGAGATGGATCAAAAGGATTGATAAGTGCCCTACTAGGCCTAATAGTTGTAGGTTGAGATATTGTATTTGTGGGGCTTCCGGCACTACCGACAACCGGCCTAAATGGCGGTGATATTTCTGAATCGGTTAAATCGCTTTTCACCGATACCCTCGATTCTACGTAACATATAATTGTTAGATACGATTATATTTCGATATCTTATTAACACTTATAATTTGTAGAAGTAAATTTCAATACATACCGTTGACCTCCCCGTTGGATTCGCTACTAGTTACGTCATCTGTTCTAGAAGGTATCAGGATTGCTGCGCTTCTTGCTGCGGCTGGAGGTGAGTGAGATTCGGGTGGCGGGTGATGTATATCAGGATCTGACATCTTCCTTTTCAGAAGTTTCAGTATATGCGCGTTATTATGTGTTTCCATGCTGGCGACGCTTGTCTTCTTAGTTCTTGTCGTAACTCGTTGCAAACTGCTTACAGAGAATTTTAAACTGGAACCTCCGGCGTTGGAGTTTCAGCATTTGACTTAATATCGAATTTACCTGGACGTATGGACTGATGGTAATTGAAAGACTTGTGCATCGTATGCGTCATAGTCAAACAAAGTATTGTGTAAACATTCCTTTGAATCTTCTTGTAAAAGCTTACTTTTACATTGCAATTTCCCAGTTTCCGCTGATTGTTTCGACACCCTCTGAGGAAGTTTTATACGAGGTATAAACGTTGAATAAGGAATCTTTTTATTTGTCGAATAAAAACTGAGATTAATCCAGTGCGGCATGCTATAGTCATCAGGCGCATTAACAGATGTATCCTTATTGTGAAACTACAATTATACCACAAATATTAATATTTATAACATTATTGTTATGTGCCGTATAATATTTTCATAAGCATAAATAGAGGCACCTTTAATAAAGGTACTGCGTGTAACGGTTGTTCTCCGACACACACCAAATCGCTACCAACCCCGTTATCAATAATTCTTTGTTTTGTAACGTTCGTTAACTCTCTGTCGACCTCGAAAACACCTACGCCAGGTGTAATCACCACCGATAACTGACCAGTTCTATCAAAACTGCGATCCAGATAATGTTTCTCGAACACTGTAAGCGAGCTATATTAAATTAAGCGAAATACTTTGTAATTTATTATATATGTATATATATGCGTGTGCGTGTTTAAATATTACCATTTAAAGACATGTTCAGTACTTCTAAAAAGTTGCCCTGCGCAGCTGTTGAATTTACTGCTTTTGGTACAGAGACACCCGATTTTTCATGATATTCTAACACAATTTTTTGATAGTCTGTGAACAGTTTACGTAATTGTACCAACACGTTACTCCAATCTTCAAATCTTTCATTTTGAACTACCACCCTGTAGAAATCTTCATAAAATCTTCCCCTATAATCATGTTGTAAACATTCACGCATATGATTTGGAAATTCTTCCAGGCTGTTAGCATTATAAAATGTTCTTGAGAATAGAACAATCGTTACTTCATGATTGCTGCCATTCTTTTTCCACTTTTGAAATAAATCGGCTAAAAACCCATTAACAGCTTTTTCAAAATATAAGTCACCGTGAATGTCAAAGTCCCACATTTCTGAGCTCATTTGAATAAAAAGATACACCATACTGGTCGACGAACGGAACACAACCTAGAAGATAAATTTTTCAAGAGACAATATTATGCGTACTTTCTACCCACCGCTCTTTTATATTCAAACGCAAACCTTAGTGTCGTTAGTTATAACGCCGCAGGCGACTCTGTCACCCTGCGACCACATTTCATATACTTGACATCTGATACTGCCTCCACAGAACTCAATCTTCTTGTTCATATATACACACGTATTGACCTAATAAACAAATTTATATTTAGCTTAGCGAACTGCTTAGATACGGTGCAAAAAATTGAAAAATAAACAATATCTATCCTACCAAGCTGTTTTTCAGACGCCACATTTCACTACGGCCCAGATACTGGTCTTTGAATGTAAGTTCAATGGAATCCAAAGCTACATCGTCTGGATTAACAACATTCATATATACGTCTGCGAACGTTCTTAATTGAAACATTGTGGCTACATTGTTTTCCACGCTAATCGTCTCCCTTCCTTGTAAATCTTCTTTAAAGGATGTGACTTGAAGGAGTAGACGACTAAATTCAACCTCCGGGTGATAAATTTCAACGACATCGCCAGTTTTTATACTAGGGTGATCTTTTGGATTTATTATTAAATCTTCTTCGCTAAAGGTCTTTTGATGAACTATCAACTTATACAGCTTCATTTTTAAGCCATTACTTCTTTCATCATAGATCTAACCATAACATGTCATAGAATAGAATAGAATAGAATAGAATAGAATAGAATAGAATCCTACAAAATATATATATATATATATATTATATATGGCGACACGCTATATAGAATATCCTTTTTGTATGTATAAATCTAATGTAAAAAAAATTACGTACCCAAAGATGAACAGACAACGACTTACTTATCCATTTTCCGCTCGGTGCAAAACATTTCTGCGATATATTTAAAATAAGTATTGGATCCGAAACATAATATTTATATATACATATATATTATCAATGACACGCTATCAAGATAATGTAAATCAATTATAAATTAATTAATTCCACTAAGCTAAGCTACTATGCTTTACGAAAATTTCAAGATCCTTCCCTCTTCCAGCCTTATCCTCTACTGCTATCATACGAAGTTTGTTCACATTGTCTTGCTTCATTTAAATCTCAAAGAATAAATGAACGTTGGCGCTATGCACAGGTGATTAAGAGTTAATATTAAACTCAACCGTCATATTTTTAATACGCTTTATTCTTTAGAATCTTGGTAACGCGTTTCGTTTTATACAAGAATGTCACTAGCCATTAGTATTTCTCGTACGATCGATATGGTTTATTTGATTTGGTTTATTCATCGGTCGAATATTATGTACACTTTAGGTTATATGTTAAATGTTGATGTAAAAGTGAGATGACAAACGAATGACATCACGTGTACGGTAAATGAAAAAAAAAAAAAAGAAAAGAGAAAAAAAGAAAAAGAAAGAGAGAAAAAATGATGTATCGTTTCATGAAGAAAGGAACAGATCTGTGAGAAGAATAATTAAGTTTTATGAAACTTTATAAAAGAAGAAAGAAAGATTGTGAAGGACAAACCCGTTGTACATTACGGATAGATCAATCGTAGATAGATGAATTAAAATTTTATATATATACTGAAACGAATTCTTTAACAAATTATTGACATCAAAGTATTTCAATGTCGCGCTAGACTTTCGTAGGTAGTGCTTAAGGCTCGTGATGAATTTGTATAGCATATTTCAGGTAACAAATAGTCATTTAAATATCTAGAAAATGAGCCTAACATACTAACGGAAAGTAATAATTTAATGAAAATACGATACAAGTGGTTCAACTGTGATATAACAATTTAAAGGGTCGAAAAATTATGTAATAATTTCGTTGCAAAAAGGAATCTCTAGATTCTAGATTATCATCATTATCCCAACATAGATTTCAACAATATATTGTACATAGAACAGGTTTAATAAATGAAAATCATATCAAAGTTAAGGTAAAATTATATCCTGCAAAAGTTTAGCGGAGTCTTGTCTGTATCTAAATCAGATTTTCTAAGATATTGAAGCGATGGGAATGCGGTTACGCGATTGCGTCAAAGCGTAGAGAAAGTGTTGCGTCGCCATTACGCAGAGCTGCCATTAAATCGAAAAGTTCCTAAAAATGCGGCGTCTGCTAGATCGCTAAGAGTGTTTTGTTAACAGAAAAAACGTAATTTAATCTAATCTGCTAGAAGATTTAGACTACTGTTTCTACGAAATGGGCGTGTTGAGCTTACCGTTCGATGTTTATACGATAACAAGCTGTTCCGGTTAAAATGATATCCATTTTATAATTATCAATCATGTCATTGACGATGCATAACCTATGCGTGATGTTTCTAACGTAAAGTATGTACCTAATTGTCGTCTAAAAATTGAAAATACATATGATTAAATGATGAGAGATGCGTACCAAGGGCCTGCTATTGTTGCTTATCTGCATAGCAGGAAGCAGCATTATCTTCATTGCTTTCAGCAATCAACGACCATCCATTCAAACTCTGGTTACAGAGACACACAAGCAATTACGAAACTTCCAAGTAAATATTACTGTAATATTCTCTGTTGATCGATTGTTATTATAGAGTATTAATAACATAATGATTATATGCTGTTAATTTCTTCATATTTTGCAATCTTTACAGGAGAATCTGAAAGACGTTGAAGAGAAGCGCTTGGTGACAGATTCCAAGTATCTAGCGATGCTTGGGCTCGATAGGCAAACAAGCACAACACCTTTTAGTCTTAAATCACAAAATGCGACTGTTGTCTCTCTTATTAGGCCTGGAAACGAACAACACATTTACGGATTTGTGAGAAATATCAGTCACTTTTTGCCAAATAACAGTATTGTCGTATATAGCGTCGGATTGAACGACGATTCTCTGCAAAGTATTAGGACGGCTTGCAACTCTACGAAATGCAATGTGATTCATTTTGATATAAGTCTATTTCCGGCCCACGTTGAAGACGATAGGCTACATGTTTACAGACCTTTAGTCATTCAGGTAACTAAATCTTTAAATAAATAAATAAATAAATATATATATATATATATATATATACATACATACGTGTGTGCGCGTGTGCGTGTGTGTATAATGTACGTATATAAAGTAAGACGAAGCAAAGAATTTTGCTACTCGGTTTCTTTTCGTATGTTGCAGACAGCTTTAAACACATTAGGAAATATACTGTATATGGATTCTAATATGCGTTTGAATTCCTCAGACATTTCAAAGTATCTTTCGCCAAAATCTGGGATCTTAAGTTGGCCTACAAGGCATGCGATTAGCTCATTAACGCACCCAAAGATGTACGAATATTTTCACGTTTCTGCAGAAAGTTTCTTCTTTCTTCCTTTAATAAGAGCATCGCACTTAGTAATTAGAAATGTTAAAGAAATTAGAGAGAAAGTAATGTTGCCATGGGTTCAGTGTGCACTGACAAGAGATTGTATTTGCCCTATCGGTATATATGCTGAGAACAGTATTATAATGTTGCGCTAAGAGACGGCGATGATTGCAGTACGTAAGTAATTCGAACTTATCATTGTAGGAGCTCAATCAGCAGGTTGCCGATTTAATAAGAAACCGCAGTATCGGTATTCCGGTTGTCACGCGTACGACGCTTCTGCATTGAATATCGTACTCGGACTGCACTTCAATTTCGATGATACGTATTACGTACATCAAGGGCGAGAAACGTACTTTAATAGGGTAGAACCAGAGGATATTACGGAAGAGTATGTTACGATCACACGACAGAATAACGCGACCGAGTCGAACTTGCGGAATATCATATCAATTGAACGCTAATTTCCCTGATATCACGATTAACATTGAAACACGAATCGAGCGATAGATCGATTAAGCACAAGTTAATAATAAGGATACATAGATAAGTTGAAAGGATAAATAAAGAACTTTAGCGAACAAACTATGCTGTATACGCCTGTAGTCATTACCTTCAAAAAACTAATTCTGTGTCGTTCGTGCACTTTGTTTGTAATTATCTGCGAATTGTTTTTGAAAGCAAGTGAACATTGCAAACGAACATTAACTAGCTAATACGAAAAACGTTTGTTTCTCTAATATTTGTTTGAAATATTCATACCGTTGTCTTAATCGGGATGAAACGAAATGAGATATGTATAGGATATGGTTAAGATCGACCGTAAGTTATATATATATATATATATAGCGAAGCATCGAACGTGATCTGTTTTTCTTGTTGGTCGATCAGCAGAATAGCCTACAAGAGGAATCAGGTGAGTGAATCGAATGTGAGCGTAAGCCGTTTAACGGAGGGTGTTCCCGTTCGAAGGTGGCGCGCGCACCTCCGTCAAGTTCGAAATCGGACCGCGGTATCGCGCGCGAACGTACTCGTGTACAGATTTGTCGGTAAATTTCAAGTCGAAGCGTAGTGCCGGCAATACGTCGTTAACATTCGGATTCGTTGTTGTTTGTATAAAAGAAAAAGCGCAACATCGCGTGAAAGATGGACGAATATGCGTACACGAGTTGTATCGGGAGTGCGAAGGATTAGTCGAAAGACACGACCGGAGGCCAACGATATGTGACGAGTCGTCAAATTTCGATATACTCTTGTCTGTTATATAATAATCTTGATCGCGCGTATTGCCTGACCAGAATTAAGGACGCTTGACGATGTTCGACAACGACGTTGACAGCTGGTATGATTGTAAGAGAGATGATGATATTAACGAGATGCATAGCGTAAACGACGCTGAGGCCAGAAACGGTGTATGTCTGATCAGTTCTAGTCGTTGGAAAAATGTTGCGTCCGATGATAGTCAGAGAAGGACTGGAAGCTCGGAACGAGGCAATGGAACGATCCGCTGTGGCACGGTTCCTACAAGTTCTAGGTCCGGTACGGAAGTTCGATTCATTAATCCGGCAATTTACGCGGAGACATTGAACGGCGAGGATGTAGAACAGGAGGTGGAAGTTCAAGCGAAGGCCGGTTCTAGAGACGATGAACGTCTCGTGAGAAATTGCGGTGATTCCGCCGGGATCAGCGATATGATGTCCGCGCTGTCCATCGATAACGACCTGGCTGCTTCGTTTATGGATCACGCTGGTGACCAAGGTTCAGCCGAAGAAACGTATCGTTGTTATTCCTTAAATTCACCGACTACATGCGCATCCTTACGATCCGGTATCGTTCGTTCCAAATCCGTCACCTCGTGTAAGCGTTCGAATCGAATCGAGAGACGTTGTAAAATTGCCGATAGAGCGGACAGTAGCTACGATCTTTGTTCTACTAGGGATATCGAGTGGAAAACGCAGAGGTATCTCGTGCAGTGTCGTAAACGTAGTCGTATGTTGTACGAAATGTTGTATTACTTATATTATACTTAATAGCGGCAGAATGATGATGAAATCGAAGACCGACCGAAATATCGTTTCTCGTCATGCAGGTATACGTTTAATGGACAGCGAATCGTGCAAGTTTCTACCTCGTCGATATCCGGTGTCAGGATAAGGGGGACCGGGCGGAATGAATCGGATGTTGGCAAGAGGATCAGTTACAGCGAGTGGATGCGAAGGAAGCGAGAGGTAGCGCGACGGGAAAAGGAGGAGAAAGACGAGGCTGAACGGCAGAGGCAAATGGAGGAGGATAGGCTGGCTCGTGAAAAGGAAGAAAGAGAATGCCGGGGCAGGGAGAATTTCGTCAAATGGTCCGAGATGAAAAGGAAGGAGGAGGAGAGGAAGAAAGCTGTGGTAGAGAAGGAACTGGAATTGCAGAAGCAATTGAAAGAAATGGAGGATAAAGCGGCTGTAGCGAAGACCTTGTGTCTTCGTCAATGGGCTCGTAGAAAGATAGAGGAAGAGAGAGGTAAAGAAAGCATCGGGCTTTTCCTTCGTCCCGTTGATGATTTGTGCATTTACGATGTTTGTGTAGCATGCCAGAAGAAAGAGGAAATGAAGCGAAAAAAGCACGAGGAGGAAAGGAAGAAGAGATTGGAGGAGAGCACGAAAGCCTACGAAAATTGGCGAAAGATGGCGAAGAACAAACCGAAACCTGCCACGCAAGGGCTTCTGCGTCAGTTGCTTCATTATGTCCTATATATATACATATATATGTAAAGGGACGCTTTCAAATGGTAGAAATGTAATAATACGTGATTTTCACCTATTGTCAGCTCATCAAAAGGCCAAGCCAGCGTACGTGAATCCTACGCCATGGCAGCGAATCGTCGACGACACCGAGGACGTCGAGCAGGATGCATCGGACGTCGGCAGAAAAATGCAAGGTCAACCGAGGATCAGCAGTAAGAGAAGCGCTGTATCTCGTCAGTGATTAACTGAATCGTCGCGATCGATTGGAACTCGTTGGAACTCGGGGAAGTTACGTGGTTCGCAGTTTGCAGTTTGAAGTTTGAAGTTCGCACGAAGAACGATCGCACAGTTTCATTCTTACAGTTTCATTCGAAGCGTGATAGTATTAGAAGGAAGCGACGTACGAAACCGAATATCATCGAATATGTATCAAGTTTGCATGGCTTTGGATGGATGGTTTGACTGTCGTACAGTCAGTGTGTGTGTGTACAGACAGCGGTCGTTTTAGAAAAGACATTATCGTACGATTACGTTTAGAACGATTCTACACGCACCGACGTATAGTGAACGACATTTCCTAGCAGATATTCTTCGCTTTTGTTTTTTTTTTTACAACCTCCGACGTTCGTCCCCTATGTTCAATGGATGTTGTATCATGTGTCTCAAGTTAATCGCGAACGGCGTTTATCGGTCAATATTTAGATGCGTTAAGTCGATGTAATTGAAATTTCGTAGATAATAAGGAAGAGAAAGAGAAGGAAGAGAAAGAAGAAGAAGAAGAAGAAGAAGAAGAAGAAGAGGAGGAAGAAGAGGAAGAAGAAGAAGAAGAAGAAGAAGAAGATGAGGAAGAAAGAGAAGAAGAGGGAGGAGAAGGAGAAGTTGCGCGAAGGTAATTGAAAGAAACGTATAGGGAGAGAACTGAATACTCTTGTTATTTGTATTATTAATACTAAATAATAGCGTACTGTATATTACACGACGTAGGATTCGTTACAAAAGATCGTAACTTTTGCACGGGGTCAGGTGAGTGCTTTCTACTTGTTCGTTACGCCAGGCGTATTTCGAGAAAAAGAATTGCAGAGGCCAAGTAGCGAAAAACAATTCGGCAATTCGAATACATACAGATGAGCACGTCGATGTATGTATGTATGTATGTATGTATGTATGGCAGATGTGATGGATTTTAACGGCCAAATATCTAAAGGTGCGAGCGAACAATTACACAGTACGAAGCATCGGTCAGCATCGTCCGATCGATCTACTTGACGAAGCTTTCCTCTTCTTCTCGAAGTCTCTCTATATCCGACTTGTTCATGAAATAGTAGGAGGGTTGCCGTGACTTCTGAAAATTCAGGGCAACGATCAATTTCCATTTGAATTTCCATTTGGATCGTTCGTTAGAACGAAGGTAGAGATTTCTTACTAAATCTTTGACTATGCGTTTTGCACCCGCTTTTATAAGAACGTTGCTTAATTCTTCGACAGATGGTAAACCCATTGCATAATGTAAGGCGGTTCTCTCCAACTGAAAGATAGAGCGTTAAACGTCTGTGAACGGTATCGGGCAATGGATCTGATTTGGTATTTTTATTTTAAGAATAAAATAAACCCTGTCCTTCTGTTTCGAAAATAACTCTCTCACATTGTCACCTATACGTAGAGTTTCTGGATACATTCTGGCAATGTAGCGAACGGTTTCTTCGTTTTCACGAAGCACAGCGATGTGAAGAGCGGATCTGCCCATCGAATTCTTCCCCATTGCCAGTAACTTTCCTCCTCCGTTGTTCTTGCCTAACAATTCTTTTACTCTCGCTACGTCGCCCGTTCTGATCTCGTGATGCACCTGTTCGCGTTGTGTCTGTAAAAGTGTCTCTTTAGTGTGTGTGTGTGTGTGTGTGTGTGTGTGCGTTTCATTCCCGATCGTTACATCCTTGGGAAAATCATTATATGTAATATAAGATTTATTCGTTTTGTTTTACCACGTAATTCGGAATGGATTGTAAAAATTGTACGGTTGCCTCTCTTCCTCGTTGCGCAGCGATTTCTACGATGTTTATTCCTTCGTCCTCCACGTCTAAAATATGATCGTAGCCTTCCAACAGTAGTTCTACTAATTTTTCAGTTTCACCTGAACAAACGTTACAACGAACAACCTTACGATCCCTATACGAAATTCGTCGGCAATTGGAAGTACGTGTATTACCTCTTGCTGTCAAATAAGCTACGTATCGATCGATCTCGTCCATATTTTCTCTAATATTTGCCAATTCGGCCACGTCTCTGGCTGTCCTGTACAATTCGTCTCTGAAGCCAACGTTAACTTGGCTCTCTTGAAGCAAATGGAACAAGCCATCCTTCGGGTAAGAACGGATCGCGGCGAAGTGAATAACGCTTTGACCATGTTCATCCTGAAGAAACAGGATTCCCCGTCAGAAATCATTTTGTTGAAATTCTGTGGTTTAACGACGATCGACGCACTCTGTTTGGATTGCTAAAGGCTGACTCCGGCACGTCGGAATCCGGGCTTTGTGGATAACCGGCATCCTCGTCCCCATTTTCATTTTCGATGTTCTCTAGGTTTTCTTCGGCACGGTCAGGGATGATCAATACGTTCGGCTCCTAACATATCGTACAGCTATCTATACTTGGTGTATGAAAATTATTCGTACGCGCACGTATCTAGAGTTATTGTTTACCTGTTGTTGCGCGCTGTTTTTCCTCTTATTGGCAAAGTTGTATAAATACGTAGCCAGATATGTAACTGGATCGTTCGGACGGGTATTGGCAACTTCTGTCAAACCTCTGATCAATGGATCGCCGAGTGCTATAGAGATATTGGCTTGCTATAACTATGTTATATTTCGATCGGACCATCGAAATTTTCGTGCGTTTGCTCGTCTAACTTACACGATGCTAAGTAGCGACCCTCTTCTTCTCGAAATATCGCTGTATCCACCGGCTTGTCGTCTGAAAAGCGAATAATACTTTTATCTTCATCGACTAGAAGATACAAAAGGCAAAAACATATTGCGCCTATCTGTTCGCTTTATAAAGCGTAATAAATTATTGTTCGAACGGAATCTCTGGCTCTTCTTTTACATCGATTTAATTAATTTACACCGCAATCGAGGCGCAATACGTTCCTAACGCTCTACTCGTTTTTTTCTCTCTCTCTTTTTCTTTTTCTTATTTATCTTATGTATGTCGTTCGAAAATAAGAAAGAAGCAAGATCTTCACGAAAGACAGGTGCATTGTGAACATCGAGCGCACAGCTGTTGGTTGCACTTTGGAAAACGCGTTGCTCACGATACAACGATCTCGGTATGCGCAAGCAGGTTTACACACGATTAAGAGAATTTTACGACAGCAGTTACATCGATAGAAGCGATAGAAGCGATAGAAGCGATAGAGGCGATAGAGGCGATAGAAGCGATACAGGATTTTCGTTTACGTTTATAATCGTTCGCGTACCGAATGGCCACTCGTAAAAACGTCGGTTCAAGTTGGAAAGACACGTGCCACGCCATTTCTGTTTCGTGTGAACATCGAACAGCTCGTGCATAAATACACATAAATCATCTTGCGATATTATTCGATTTCTATGGAATCTCTGTGTAAACGATTTTATTTACGTATTTTTTTACGTACGTATACACACTTTACTGTACTGTGTAGGTACACAAGCATGGTGTCGTGCGACAACATGTCGAAGCGTCTTAACAATTGCCCATGTACCAATAACGTTCATTTTACTAACCTAACGAACAAAATCCAGCGTCCCTCCGAGCAGCTAATCTTTCATTTTCGTTTAGATTAATTCGGTGCACGAGAGAATAACGTTCGCACACGTCTTTCCAACGTCCCAACCCGTCCCTTTTCTTTTCTCTCCTCTCACTTTCGACTTTCCACTTTTCACTTTCGACTTTAGTTTGCTTATGGACGGTCAATCGACGTATCGGCTCGATATACGGGATTATCGCGCAAGGATTCCACGTATATGCGTGTTATTCGGTTATCGAGGAGAAAAGAGAAAAGAGAAAAGAGTAAAGAGAAAAGGGAAAAGGGAAAAGGGAAAAGGGAAAAGGGGAAAGAGAAAAGAGTAAAGAGAAAAGGGAAAAGGGGAAAGAGAAAAGAGAAAAGGGAAAAGGGGAAAGAGAAAAGAGAAAAGAGAGAAGAGAAAAGGGGAAAGAGAAAAGAGAAAAGAGAAAAGAGTAAAGAGAAAAGAGAAAAGGGGAAAGGCGAAAGGGGAAAGGGGAAAGGGAAAAGGGGAAAGAGGAAAGGGGAAAGGGGAAAGGGGAAAGAGAAAAGAAAAGGGAACGAAATTGATAGTATAGGAGCGTCGAGTAAGATGGACGACGAAAGGCAGAGTCCACGGCGATTAATTCTGGAAACGTTTAGCACTGTTCCGTTTGCGGAAGATTCCCGCGATCAAGGTTGCGATCTTCAACGAATTGTTTATCGATAGTTCCTTCTCCAAGGCCAGAATATTCAGCACAGCTCTGGAGAAATCTTGAAGGGTCTGCAGCTCGGTAATGCTCAACGATTGCTGGTTACCGATTCGAACCATATCCCGTTTCGCTGTTTCTTGTATGCTTAATCCACGAACGATACACAGATGCTTCAAATGATCGAATTCCTTGGACAATTCCGGGAACCTGATCATCGCGTTGAACCTGAGAGTATTGCCAACGGCGTACGGTCGCGCGCCGAGGAAGCCCAGCTTCTTGTCACGCTTGAACTTCATCCTTTCGTCGAGCATCGTCATCACCCTCGCCAGTCTTACGTAGCCGCGACCGATCAAACCGGGCCTGTTCTCGCTGGTGCGACAGACAAGCCTCAGGTGATCCTGAACGTTCACCCATGCAGCTAGGTCACCGGCAGAGGCGACGTAAACCCCTCGGCCGTAAGGCCAGTGCTTCCCATGAAGACGTTTGTCATCGTGAACCTCGTGATCCGTAATAGGCAATAGGAGGCCGGCTGCTGCCAGTTGGGCCCTGATCGGGCTCGGTTGATCTAGAATTTCGCTGAGGGTAAAGTAAGTTCCGGGCTCGTCCTCGCTGCTACCCTCCGCCATCATTGCCGAGATCTCTTGGCTCATCAATTCGCTGGTGATCTCTCGTTCCACCTCCTCCAGCTGGTTCACCGTGAGCGTCAACGGAAGCGTGTAACTTTCCAGATTTCTGCAACACTCTATCACAACAGCTTGAACGTATTTGGCCGGTGGATCGAGATCGTACGCCTCGATCGCCGACACTATCACCTCGTCCAACGTGTCGGCATTCTCTTCGCTGTCGTCGGTCTCGTTGTAAAAGAATGTCGGCGGCGGATGATCGGGAAGATCGCCGCTGGCGGTCACGCAATGTATGTCCCTGATCAAAGGGTCGAAAAACTCTGCGAACACGGTGTAACTTTCGTAGTCCGGCGCTACCACCGACAAAGACTCGTGCTCGTCCACGTTGCTGACCACCGAGTAAGCGCTGCTCGCCTTGCTGTTGCAAGCCGAGTTACCGTATTTTTTTAAAGCGGGCCAGATCACGTCAAAGAGATTGTGGTCCATGCGTGTCACACGGTGCTTGATACGATCGAATACGGGCCGTTTCAGGCAACGGCCGATCAGCGTGCCGGAGTTCCCAGCAGATTTTGGCGTCGTACCGTGTCTTACGCCGCCGATCAGAAGACGGAAACATCTCTCCAAGGTGGCCAGGGTCTCTGGTTCGGTTACGTCTCGACGCGCGGAATACGTGTCGCCTCCGGCAACTGTTTCCCCCTCGGACGTGCACATCGGCGCGAGGACGTTGCGACGATGGAAGAAGCGGAAGAAGCGAAAACGTGAACAACCGTGGATAGATTAATCGATTGACATTCACACGATGTCAAGAATGATTATTTAGGTTGTTTTGGTCGTTGAACTTATCGGCAAATTCCTACCACCTTATCCGGCTACAATCGGTTCTTTCGGTTAGATAAATTCGTTCTAATTAATCTTCTCGAACATTCTCTGGTTACGGGGCGAATACCTTTCGATTACCGTATAAGAGATATTATGTAAATTGCGATCCTGATAGGCGATGGGACTAAAACTAACGCGTGCGAGAAAACAACGTGACGATGACCACAAGTTGTTGTCCGTGTTCGCCAACTAAAATGTTTCAGATGCTATTTCTATAGTAAGTAGAGTAAAGATGCGAATCATCTGTAAACGATCGTAGCACGGAAGTACGGTCCGTTAGCGAACGATGGTGCTCGTAAGTGCGTTGTTTGAATAGAATACCTTTGTCCACCAACATCTCGTCGGCGAGCTTCTCGTTAACTCCGAAATCGCGGAGCAGCGATTTATGGGAGAACTCCGATTGGTTCTGTTTGTAATAGTCCGCCTTTTGACCCAACTGCGCCAATCATAAAATTAGCAATACATACATCGACGAAATATTTTTGAAATCGATTTATCCAGCTCCACGCTCGTGCCCGATATCGATCACGTTTCGTCCTACGAAATACGCTGGCTTATCGATACCAATGTACTCACATTGTCCTGAACTAAAGGATTGGCACCCAGATGAAGTAGAAGGTTGTAGTAATGGCCGTTGTCCGCTATGGTGGCTGCATAGTGCAAAGGAGTTCGGCCATCGAGATCGATCGCGTGCGCGGTTTCTGGAAACCTGCCTGCCAGATATCTAAAGGACGGATATAAAAGACGATCGTTTCGCTTCCATCCTATTTTGATTTCGTTCATTGTCCATTAAATTTCCATGTTAATTTACCTGATGACGGTGGTGTTTCCAAATACAACAGCAACGTGAAGAGGCGTTGCACCGTGCGGCGACGATCCGTCTCTCGCGACCGCAAATTTGCGCCGATCCAAGGCGCTCTGCAGATCTCTCAGGTTTCCTTCTTGCGCTGCCATGTGTACAGCATGAATTTTCCCCTGAAACGAATCAACGATCGGTCAGTAACGAAAGGTCAGTAATCCCTTTCGAATTAACCGAATTAGTTGTTGAAAACGTCTGGTTACCTAATATTCATCTGGACGAATGAACGACTACGCGAGTAACGACTATAATAGCGTGCACAGAGGCTATCGCCGTTTAAAAGGGAAAAAGTGCCTGTTCGCAGGCCGAGTTTCAAATTGCGTTAGGTAACAACGATACACACGCTTTTACGTATACGTACGTACGATACTAGGAAGATAACGATAGATTGGTAGAGCGGCTTTCGTCGAACGGTGGTAACGGTGGTAACGGTGGTAACGGTGGTAGGAAGGTGGAAGGAAGACGCAAAAGAATCCGAAACGTTTAATATCGATCGTTCGTTCTGCGAGCATCGAGTATCGTATCTATTACGTAGATTTCCACACTACGTTATTTCCACACTACCGCATAGATAGAGCACCATAGGTATACGAAACGTAATGTATATGAATGGTGTGAATCAATCCGATCGAATCACGCTGATCGACACAACTCGATCGTCTTACGTTTAAATTTTAATTTCCGGCGACATCTGTTTTATTTTCAAATTGCCTTCGCGCGTTTAGCGTCACCTGCGCCACTGTTAAACTGTCGTTCCGCCGCGTCGCCGTGAAAACCCTCTAAATTAAACAGACGCGTTACCGATTAGCGAGTCGACGGGCAAACCAATCACGGCCAATTTCCCGTAATTTACGTTTTCGACGAAACTCGTCCCGCGAACTCTTTCTGTTTGCGCGGAGAGACGCGACACGACGCGATAAAACGAGTGCCTTTGTACGCAATACCATGTAAGAAGGGACACGATCGATGAATGCCTGCAGCTCAGGATTGCCCGAATGTCGGCCGACCAGTCTTCTGCCTTCGCCGTTTAACACCAACGCGGCCAATTGCTCCATGTTGCCGGTCTCCAGCAGCTTCTCGATTTCCGGGTCCGCCGTCATGCTGGCCTCGTTTACTTCTGCTTCCGGAAGCTCCTCGTGTTCGCCGACGATAACCTGCTAATCATTTGCAGGTGCAAAACCATGCGCACCAACGACTCGTGCCGATCGATACGCGACAATATTAATCGTACCTCGCAATCTAGATGCGGTAAATCGATCGTTCTCCGTTACGGAGAGCTTTGCTCGTACCCTGTTTGCGCGGAACATTTGCGATCGACTATCGAATAAGCCGTTTCTTTTTAAGTCTATTCACAGGTGTGTGCGTTTAGTGACACGAAATGGACACGATTAGCCGGGAATTACGTTTTAAGCATAGTTCTCCACGAATTGAATACCGATATTCGATATTTAGATATTCGTAAATGGAAATAGCGTTAACGCGTATATTTGTTGTTTCAGATCCGTGTGAAAGTAAGGCAAGTAACTGCTAGCAACAACAGCGAGAAAGAGAAGAAGAGAGAAGAAAGAGACGAAAAGATAAGTAAAGAAAAGAAATCGAGAGGATTTTCATATTGAGAATTTGTATTTGTTGTTACTCGTTGTTTCTATGAAGTGGCCACTTGATTCCTCCATATTTGCCATATCGTCGTACTTTAATACGATCGCAACGAGAAACGCAACGACGAAACATCGAAATTATCGAGAAGGAGGTGGCATGCAGCGCGTTAGTCGCAATATCTTTGACATCTCGACCAAAATTAATGAAAAACAAAATATACATTTCCATGCGTTTGTCTGGGTCTGTAGTGCGCAAAAGTCATAACAGAAGTTCCTTGCTTAGTTATTTATTTATTGGCATATATTTGTGCGTGACAAAGAGAAAATATACTGTTATAATGTCGATCATTCTTTACTTTCGATATACATGACAGCCTAATTACATCCTGTCACTTGCAACCGCAACCGTAAATCGCTCGTTATACCTGTAAGCTATCTATCTACCTATACACGAGAGAATAATCGAAAAATCTATCGTAAGATCTACCAACGTCTTCCGCCTTTCGACCGTATGTATTTATATTTCTCTATTTCTATCGACACTAAGATCACGTTATAACATTACTTATTCTATACTTTTCTGTATCTCTCGCTCAACGATACAAGTCTTATCGTAAACCATAAGTTTATACTTTTGCGGAAGTATAGGGAATTCCTGAAAATTCGAATTCGTTTAAGAGTTAGGATGACCGTACCTGATCTTCGTCGTTCCCTGGATCATCGACACCAGAGTCGCCTGTACTCGGCTCGTTTCTTTCCTCTTCCTCCGCTCTGTTTCCCTTCTCCTGTTCCACGGTTCCCTCTTCCATTTTCGGGGTTCCCTCCGTGTCTGCAGCCTCTTCTTCCTCCTCCTCCTCCTCCTCCTCCTTCTCCCCCTCCTCTTCTTTTTCTTCTTCTTCTTCTTCTTCTTCTTTCCCCTCTTCCTCATCTTCCATCCCCTTTGGCTTCAGCTCTTCCGCATTTTCCTCGTTTCCCCCATTGGAATTTTCCTCAGTTTCTGGCACCGCTGTACCTGTTACCACGTCATCGTCCGAGGACCTCTCTTCGGTGTCTTCGACATTCGCTCCCTCGTGTTCTTCCTTGTTTTCTGCGGTTTCCGGTTCCTTGGCTTCTTCTGCATGTTCCGCATCCGCATTTTCCGTATCTGCCGTATTTTCAGCTGGTTCTGCGCTTTCTCTGTTAGCCGCATCTCCTGCATCTTCTGTGTCTCCTGCATCTTTAACGTTCTCCGTATCCTCTGCACCTTCATGATTTTCCGTGTCTTCTGCGTTTCCCGGTTGCTCCTTCTCGCGTTCCTCCTCCACGTTTTTTATCTGTTTCATAAAATGATTAATTTATCTGATCCCTCGAGTCTCGAAATCGAAGACTCTAGGAGATTGTTTCTCGATTTTTGCCGCTGCTAAAAAGTATCGTGTCGCTCGGTGAGTCGTTACTCGAAGAAAAAGAAGAAGAGAAAGGAGAAGAAGAAGGAGAAGAAAAAGGAGAAGAAAAAGGAGAAGAAAAAGGAGAAGAAAAAGGAGAAGAAAAAGGAGAAGAAAAAGAGAGAGAGAGAGAAGAGAAAAGTGCCACGTCGTCGCGAAAGTGTTTTTTAGAATTTTACAATTTATTATAATCAGACTGCAGACATTTACGGAAATTCGTATTTCGCAAATACGATGATACAAATGGAAGATCGAGCAAATGGAAACTTGTTTCGGCCATGGCTGATATGGCTGTATTGCGTTAAAGTACATTTTCGGGGTTACGTATCGCGTGTTTGTGCGCGTTACGTGCGCGTTCCCTGAATTTTGCCGCGTATGCGTAAAAAATTAGATTTCCCGTAAATGCATAAAAATTCGCAGTCTAATTATGATAAAAGTATCGTTGCGAGCGATTACTTGTTCCATGGATCTACTCAAGCTTTTCGTCGTCGATTCAGCGCTACCAAATGCGCTATCGATATCCGCGCTGCTGGCTTTCTTCATTCCCTTGGCCGTAGCTTGCTCCGCTTCTAGAATCCTCCAGTCCCAGTGTTTGGGATACGAGGATCCGGCAACACGAGGTGCTTCCGGTATCACGGTTAACAGCGATTGGTCAATATCCGATGGCCGATTTTTGTAAAACGCCGGTGCCTTTTGCTTCTGATCAACAAATTTCAACAGTAAGTTTAACTTTGTTTCGTCTTTGAGGGGATAGCGAAAGAAATAAACGACTGTCGTTCTCCACACCATCTACGACAGTCGTCTATTTCTGTATTATTGCAAAGTTGATCACTCACGTGATCCAATTTGCTTTCATCGGCTCCATATTCCGTTATCAAATTATATAACGTTCCGTCGTCTTTCGCCGCAGCCGCATAATGTAACGGCGTCTTGCCATCGTTATCCCGCGCCTCAACAACGAAAGGCCATTTGGCAAGAATTTCCCTCGCGATTTCCGTGTGGCCCAAACCAGCAGCCTGTCGAGCATGCGAAACTTCGCGATAAAGAAAGAAGGAATATTGTACAATTAGAAGGTGTATAATACCTTGTGCAAGGCGTTCAAGCCGTTGCCATCTTTGGCGCAGAGAACGATCGGCGACGAGGCCTCGACTATGCCCCTGAGCCCCTCTAAATCGTTATTCACCGTAGCTGCGTGAATATCTTTCGTTGTACTCTGTGAAACAATTTTTCACACCGTATTAGGTTACACCATAGTTATAGTAGATCGCGTTGCGTATTACGTACGTAATACTTACTATACGCGTTAAAGAACTCGAACGTTAATACGAACCATTATGAACGGTACGGCTTCTAAGAATCTTTTCACTCGCAGATTGTTGCTCGTCTCCGTACGTAATTTGTTGCCATGGCCTTCCCACAGAACCCGTTGTAGTTTCCCTATGTCCCGATTGTGGATCCATATTCTTATATTGGAAGGTTTGAAGTCCAGAACTAGAGGAAGACGTTACCGTGTCAGCTATAGAAATTGTTTGACAAGTTCGATGGAAAAATGGCGTGTCGTGTTATTTTATTTTCATTCCAATTAATTTTATCGACAACGTGGCTCGGTATGTGTCGCAAGCTTCAACAATATTCATTAAGACGATCGTATGTATTAAACGTAATACGCGCGTCTGCCTGTATACACGGCAAGAGGTCAACGAAAAACGTACACGATAAAAATTATAATGACGCGACCTTTTCTCTCCGACATGTAACTGCTTCATTAAGGATTTACAAGCGACGAGATTTCTAACTATACATCGCGTGTCGAGGAAATGTGATAAATGTTTCAGATACTCGGGGGAATCCTCTTACCAGCGGATATCGATATTCTGTCAACAACGTTCGCTACTTTTTCCCTCGACTGAAACTAAAAACTCGAGACAATTAAACTTCTTCTTTACGGTTTTGTTTTTCTTTTTTTTTTCTTTTTTTTTTTCCAACAAATATCATCCCTACAACGTTCCAATTAAACGCGCATTGTTACGACAACGGCGTTCGATATTATCAACGAGTCAACGATTTTTACATAACATCGACAAGACAGTGACGCAGAGGACGTTAAACGAGATATCTGTTGCGCATGCTTTCGACGAAGAATTACGTCGTACATTCGATAATCGTGTTTGTCTGTCTCTTGTGCCGTAAACACTTGATCAGCTGACGCAACAAGCCGATAATAGCGATCTTTGTTAGGTGAAATCGGCGATTCTTTCTGTAAGCCGGAATAGACGCGTACGCGTATAATAAATGAGGCGAGATATATATCGATTTGCAAGTTTGAAGTAAACGGCTAAACGTATGTACGTATAGAAAGCAGCTCTTGAATGGAAGATGCGAGATACAGGTGTGCTTGGATTTTATTAAAATTATAACAATATATCCGTCGAACGTCTCCTCCTTTCGAGAATAACGTTTCACTTTGACGTAGATCGCGTGTTCCGGCGGATTGATAAATTTTTGAAAAGCCAACCGAGTGCACGGACCCTGTCACTCACTCAATCTACCTATGCGCATATTTTACGTATCCTTTGCTTTCTTGGTAAATAGATCGATCGATGTGAATTGTACGTATCGCACGATGGCTAACACTAACGATATGTTATCGTTGTGAAATGGCTGAGTTAGTAGGCAAATGCAACAATTCCAATTATATTTATATTATTCCAATTATATTTAGTCTCACGTTCGGTTTCGATAATTCACCATATAATTAGTTGTTAGAGTATCGGTTGATTTTGAAGATCCAGCGTTTCATTGCGATTCGAGACTCGATTCGTTATTCGAATCGTGCCCGAGCCGTTTATAAATTTATTCCAATAAAATTGAACTTGAAATTATTGATTTACCGCGCCTATTCCCCTTCGACTTTGTTCAACTAGCCACTATTCACATTTTCTTCGAACAGTTTAGTAGGCGGTTTCGTATACACGATACGGCTAGTCATACGAGCTTTTTCAGGAAACAGACTCGTTTGCCGATTCTCAAATATAAAGTATGCCATCATATTCGTCCCGCTATATCCAAAACTTTGATCCTAACTTCGATCCTAAACGTTGGTCGGAATATACTATAGCCGACTTATTATTTGCATTAGCCAATAATCTCGTCGTGCAGTCGAGAAGGGCTACGGCAAGCTATCTTTACATCGTCGTTATAACGTCAATAGGATTTCCGCCGCGGTAGTAGTTTTTCAGGATTCTTAAATAATTCGTTGGTCAATTCTGGTCGACCAGAGCGTGCCGTCCTATCGATCGAAGCGTTTATCCCTGCCGTACAGACTTTTAAGTTCTATCGATTCTTCCGGGTCATTATCGAGTTGTTCCGATTCCGGAACTAATATAAAAGTTCGCGACTACTTTTATTTCTTCGGGACATGGTCATTCCGGAACGACAGAAACACGATTGAAAGCCGAGAAAGCCGTGGTCTAATCACGGTGAAAGATGTAAAATCTGAAACAACTATAGGCAATCGGAGATGACTCACGTTCCTTGCCGGTGTTGGTCTTGCGACGAGACATGTTCTCCGCTTCCGGTAGCTCGACCTCCGAACTATGTTCCAAATAGTAGGAAGCGGGATTACCCTTTTTGTCGATAATGCTCGCGTCACAGTCGTTTTCTACGAGAACATCCCAAATTGCCTCGGGATCCTTGCAAACAGCACAGTAATGCAACGCGGTTCTTCCTTCCTAAGAGTAGGAAAGAAATGCAAAATGTAAATGTAAATTGAAAATATTCTCCGAGTGTATTAAGTCTCGTATCGTTCGATGGAAGCTTCTCACGACGGCAACGAAGATTTGTTGCTATCTCGCGAAACGTAAACGTCGATCGGACCTATCGAACGGTTCTCGCAAAACGTTATACGATAACAAAATAACTCGAGCAAGCGATAGGTTTCGGCGGGTAAAAAAAAGCTCGATGGCCGTTAGAGGATGAATATTTCAGGCGTTGAAACAACGAATACACGTGTAAACGGCGAATATAAAGATCTAATGGGGATTAAGGATAGGAAAGGTTTGAGAAGCTGACGTTTGCCATGTTGTTGTAGGCGCTGCGTGCGCCTGGACACCGAGTCCGTGATGACTGCGGGGAAGAACACGCTTTGTTATTAGCCGCGTCACGCGATGCGAAAGAGACGAGCGTCGCTACGAAAAACGACTTTTTCCATTATTATTCGCCGGTTCGCTATCTCGCAACAAGCATAAACACGACTGACTAAATTTTCCGCTTTAGTCGATTAGTCATCGGTGGCAAAGTAGAAAAGTTATGAACATTTGCAAGAATTTTCAACTCGTTGATTGCTTACTAAATTTATATATACTATATATATATATATATATATGTATATGTATATATATATGTATATATATATATGTATACACACACACACACACACACACACACACACACACACACACACACACACACACACACACACACACACACACACAAATTCTTATTAAATTTTTTAAAATTATTAGAATAACGCAAGATTAAAAAGTTTTTAATTAAAAGACGCACAAATACGGTATGGTAGTTTATTTGAGTCGTATCGCAATAGCCAGGCCGAAATATCTATATATGCTAGTTTACGCGTTAAAGAACTGTGTAATTCTCGGTAGGCTATTCGAATTTTCATTCGAATGAGAATCTGAGCGAAACTTTAGCGTCGAAAATTCTGTTCCTTATACGGACGGTTGCACGATGCGAAAATATTGCAAGTCTAGGAAAGTGAAAGTAAAATTACACGCTAGGTTTGGACATCGACGATCTAGTTCGATCCAACTTTGGATCAATGTTTCACGTGAATTTCAGCTTGTCACTTAGGAGCCAATCTTACTTTATCTTCACGCAATTCGTCCTTCGTCTTTTATCGAGAATAAAAACGAAGCGAACCAAACTACTGCTACCACTACTACGTTGTATCATCTTTCATTTATTCGTTGTTATCCTGACCCTTTTTATACACGCATATATATTCGTAAGCAGCAGTTGCTTCACTTTCGCGTCAAAATGACTTTTTCTCCTGATCTAACCCGATCTAGACGGGTCGAGAAAAGATAAACGGTACTTTCGAAGTTTAAGTTTGAGTGGCTGATTGTTACAAGCTGGACTACGACCACATCTGAGATATTCTGTACGAGATAGAGATGCGGTAAATTCACTTTGAATCGACGGGAAACAAGGAAACGAATATAAAAAGTACGATAGAAGATAGTTACTTTTAAAAAAAAGAAAAGAGAGAGAGAGAGAGAGAAGAAGATAACAAAGAAGAGGATAGTCGAGGATAAAAAGATCGTACGATAGAGATTACTTTATCTTTCTGGCGAACAGCGATGGGAAAATTGTGCGCAAGCCACTCGACGATATCTTGATGATCGTGGTAGACTGCCTTGTGAAGCAAAGGAGTGCCAGCTGGATCTTTCGTAATCGCCAGCCTTTTTTTAGGTTCCTCCGATACGAGCTTTTGCGTTTCCGCCAGAGAACCACGTGAAACCGCGTCGTGCACGCAAGAGATTTTTGTCTGAAAGGTACATAGATATTTATCATTCTTTCTTCGCGTAAAGCTCGCTACGAATAAATACTAATAGCTTACCAAATAATTTGGGAGTCCTTTTAGGAAGACTCTGGTTCTCAGGTCTGGAGAATATTCACCCAACAAACGTGCCCCGCGTCCTTCTAGAACGACGTGCTCTAGTTTCTCGAGTTCTCCTCGCAGCAGCCAAGATTTCAACGTCGTCGAGTTCATCTACAGCAGGAGAATTAAACACGATCGATCATGATTCCAGGCGAAATTCGATTTCGCGGACCCAACTGCCACGTTATTAAGTCACGGAGGAAAGCGTTGGAAAAGATACGCGGCCGCGAATAAATCCTTGAAACGCTCGCTATCGATTCTCCATCAAGCTTATCCGATCGAAACGGTGCGCATGCTGCGCTGTCCGAGCTGTGTATCGAATCGCAGATTGAAATTATTTGAAATAAAACGAAGCAGTTGCGCGAGAAGGAGAGAGAATCAACTTGGGGAAAAGTTGAGAAACCAAGTGAGAAGATAATGGATGAATAGCATGAGGAGATAATGGATAATTAAGAGAATTAGTCGGGAAGAGCTTTTATCGAGACATCGCAATTTAGTTTTTCCTGGTAGGATAACTAGCGGTGAATCCCCTGGTTCGTTGTTCGCGTGCGAAGCCAAACGCGAAATAATTTTCACGTTGTCGCTGTGAATTGCGCGTTTTCAATCTCCTTTGCTTTGCGAGGAAGATATTCGCATGGGAAGAAAAAGATGGACGAATTCTCTTATTTTCAGCTATTCGGTTGAACGGGACACGTGGACGACGTTCAACAACGGTTTCGTCTACTCCAAGCAAGCATCCTATCTTCATTTGAAATCCAATCGATAATTTGAAGCGAATTTGCGAAACGATTGACAATGTTTGCGACGATACAGGCACAGAGTCGATAAAGATAAAGATAAAGAAAGCGAAGATAAGATGCACGGCAAATTCAATTACAATTTTTTGCATTATTGGTATACGTACAAGTATTAATATTTGTCGAAACTGGCCGATACGAATTATTATAATTACGATAATTATACGTAAATTGTATGCGTTT
Organism: Bombus haemorrhoidalis; assembly: GCA_014825975.1. Taxonomy (NCBI): domain Eukaryota; kingdom Metazoa; phylum Arthropoda; class Insecta; order Hymenoptera; family Apidae; genus Bombus; species Bombus haemorrhoidalis. The sequence goes on along the minus strand of CM026173.1, from coordinate 13,663,326 downwards.
TATCGTACGATAAGCAAGATAATTTATTAATTTGCGGCCGGAAAACGTATTCTAGCGTTGTAAATGCCTATGCCTATGCCTATGCCTATGTCTAGGACGAAAGTCAACGTTAATTTTGTCAAAGCTATTTTACATCGAACCTTTTAAACCAATTATACGTATCGTTACGCGTAAATCGTGCCTTCCAACGCAAAAGATCGTTCGCTTAAAGAAAGATAAAAGAGAGGAGAAGAAGAAGAAGAAGAAGAAGAAGAAGAAGAAGAAGAAGAAGAGACAAATAAATACATGGTGCACAGATATTAGTAGTAGAAACGCAAACGTAAGTGAACAAGCATGCGTGCGTACATAGAAGCGATTTTATATTTTATGTTCTCGCCGATCGTTCGTCGTTCATCGTTCAATCGTCCTCGATGAATTACCTGATTGACTTGGCGTCACCAGATTCTCGTCATATCCGAGTCATAGTTCGCGGCACGAACCAATGGAAATGAACGGCGGCAGATGAGTCGGTGAAGAGAACGTGTGCGACACGAGGAAGAGTGTCGCAGCGAATGAAGTCGATGCAGGGCGTCGCGACGCGCGCCACCTACGAACACGTTACCGTAGGATTCGCCGGCTCATCGAGACCGGACGTTCCGAGTATACGGAAAAGAACAAGCAGGAAATGAAACGAAACGCCGAATATAACAGCGTTTCGTAGAATTGTAGCGCTTCTTCCAACAGTGCAACAGGATATAATCACGTTGGACAGATAGGATATCGATCGTCAGAGAAACGAAGAAGAAACGCGCGTATTTTCGATCGCCGCGCGTCTTTCGCGCGTTTCGTTTCTTGATTGAAAATTGATACGAATCCTTTGAACGTCGCTGCGCCATCTAAGCATAAAAAAGTAGAACGTGGGTATTTCCTTCAGCGAAGTAAGTGGAATTTTCACAGTATACGCGGAGCAGGATAATCGTTAAATTATTCGAGCTTAGGGGAATTACTTGATTTATTATTAGAGGCGCAACTTTAAACTTTAAATGGAGTTTCTTCGAGTTTTTAGGCATCGTGGAAGAGAGATTTTTATCGTTTGAAATCGTTTGAATTTTTATCGTAGAAGAAAGTAATGTTGGAATTGTTGCTTTCTCTATTCCCTTCTTTCTCCATTTTTATCTTTTTTCTCTTTTTCTCATTACTTGACCTTATTTTACCTATCGATGTTGGATTATTCTCTGGCACATTTCTCTTTTCTCATAGATTAGCAAATAATCGAGTACGACGTAGCTCCGATGATCGACGAGATACGGTACGAATCGAAGAGATACGAATCACAGTAGCAAGGAAAGCATTAGGGAACCTTGAGCGCCCGTCACCGTCGCTCCGACTAAAAACGTTGCTCAAGGCCGGCACGATGTTGTTCGGTGATTCCCTTCGAAACGAGCCGCTTCGAGTCATCGAAGACGCTGCGCAAGTCAGAAGCTACTGTTCGTTAATCGTGTAAATTGCAAGGATTATCGCGCAACGTGGAATTCACCGGCGAAAGTATTTTGTCGTTGGGCGGAAGTAGTAAGAAATTCGTACGCGCCGATACGGAGGAGGAAAATGACGCGTTTCACGTATCGTAATAATTAATTCCACGTTTTCGTGGCAGTTGGTTCTTAATTCTACCGGTCTATCCGTTTCGATCGCGAGCGTCGATCGTCACCGATGTCGTCGTTCTTACCGGCCTTCTTGCGACAACGGCTCGTTTTTCACCGATTTCGGCTAACAAGCCGAATTGATAACAAACGAAAGCAACGTTCACACGCGTTCCGTACGTTCCACGAGAAACTTAGCCGACGATCCGTTGATTTTATCATTTTCGAAGTTTCCTCTCCTCTCACGCCGCAGAAGCAGAAATACTCGCTTGATCATAGGCTCTGTAGCTTTCGGCCGATTCTTATTTCGATGTTTCGTATTCGCTTTCGGTATCTGCTTTTCGATAAATTCGAGACGCTTGTTCTATCGCAATACGAAACCTAATAACCTTCTTTGCACCGCACCTTCCTACATATTTATCGTACAGATCGTATCTCTATTCTCTCGTCGTTAACGTTCAGTCGTGGAACGGACTCGAACTCGACGATTATCGACTTTTACGTTTTACGTTCAAGATAGTTTGACCGATTGTTTCGTTCGTTCGCTAGTCGTTTACCTCGTTTACTTATTTAGTTTGCACCTCGACCATCGGCGATCGATACTCTGGAGCAACGACACATCGATCACGTAAGCGTGTCGCGCGAATCTTGGGTCGGTCGTATGTATCGTCGTTGCATCGAGGAGACACGCGGCCGTTAAATAGTGGAATAGTGGAATAGCGGAATGGTGGAATAGTGGAATAGTTGAATAGTCGGCGAATATTCGCGTCAATTGTTTAATATCGAGGCTCGAAGGTACGGAGACGAAAGCGAAATGCGTACAACCATCGAAGAAGATGACTTTATATCGAGTAGTTCCGGCAAGTCGAAGCTAACGTTGTTTCCAAGCGTTTTAAACGCTTTAAGCGAGAACCACGGAGAAAAGCACGACGCGCTTATTATTCAATATGTTAACTGTCCGAGGATATAAGTTTTTCCAAAACTTTTAGAGTTCGAAACTTTGTTAAAAGTTAAGAACGAAACGTCCGACCTATTTTCAACGTAGAACGTACGACGTAGAACTGCCAATTATTTATTGCTTTTAAACCGTCTGATTCGGTAATCGATCGTGGTCGGGCATACTCGTTGATCGATATAATCAAAAACTGGATTTTCTCGAAAACGAAGCGTCGCACGAACTTGCACGACAATGATTAATCGAGGGTGATTTAATAAGAACGAAATAAAATCGTGGAACGGGTGTGTGCAAATATAGCAATACGATAACAAACCATCTTTATGCGTCGCAAGTCACGCCATTTTCGTGCAAGAACTGTGCTTTTCCAGCGATCGTTTCCCGCTGTTACATTTCGCTGTTGTAACAATCCGTACTCGTAATAAAATAAATTTTCACGACAAGGCACATACGGATGCCGAGGTGTCTGTTGGTCGACTGGAAAGCCGCAGTGTCTTCCACGTGTCCCGGTCAAGCATGCTTTTCATTATTCAACAACAGTATAGCCACTTGTACACCATATATGTATACGCGGCAGTATGTCGCGGCGTTTCAAGGAAGAAAATTTTCTGGTCTGGTCGGACCCACCGATCAAGCCGGTATTATTCGTTTAAAGGGGGAAGTAATCTGAGATGAAGGTGGGAAAATCGGATTTGAAAATTTGCTCGGCATACGCGAATTCGGCTAATTAGGAACTGGGCTTACGAGATCGTTTCACATATGCGCTCGTGCGAGAATTTTCCCTCGAGCCTCTAGCTTCGAAAGAGGAGGAAAAAAAAAAGAAAGGAAAGAAAAAGAAAAAAGAAAAAAAGGAAGAAAAAGAGAATCTGTCGTGTCTCGATTAAAATAAAATTTCTCTCTTTATTGTTCGATGTATCTGTGCGTTACGTTACGCGTGGACATTGTTTCTCTGCAATTGTAAACGTTTGTAAACGTAAACGTAAAGTTAATATTGTTCGCGGTTGAATTGAACGCGTTATAATGGAAAGGTCGATCGACCTTTGATTCGTGGACAATTCATGGACAAATACCAGCGATTGGCACAACTGCTGACACAATGTATTTTGTTGCGAATCGCAGGGACAAAGTTAGTCGGTATATCGACGTGTTTGCGCGATCGATCACGTCGCGTAAAATCATTACTGACACGATGGACAAACAGGCGTTGGTATTTTCCTTTTTTCTCTTCTTTGCTTCGTCCACCTCTGCCAGCGGTAATTATAAAGCGATAAACGTTTATATCTACATTTTCATTATGGCGTTTTATATGTATATACGTGTATATATATATATATGTATCTCTGGAATAGTTAATTTTCCGCTGAAAGTAGATACGCTAGATAGAACGGAGCTCGGTTGCAGCGGTCGTGCTTATTACAACGTGACCTTGACCGCTTATTATCCCGTTTTCGACAGTGACAACGAGTTTGACTATTTGGACGCTGGAACGAGGAAACTGAGGAATCTACAGGTTTGTGCTGGATTTGTCCTCCTTATTTTTCTAACCAGTGCGATCTTTGTTCTTTCGTTCTTTGTTACATCGTTATCGCAGAACATCGAATATACTCGTGATAAAATAATATCGTAATTATCGCCATTACCAGTAATAACTTTATCTTTACAATACTTAGTAGTAACTTTATCCGTAACTTATTAAGGGAAACAATGATATGGTTGAAGGGTTTCGTTATAGGATTACCTGGATGGTCGTGCAGAGTTTGTGACGGTCTCCATGGACCTCGATTCCGGGATACCATACGGCACGAAATTCTGCATTCCCGAATTGAACGAAAAATTCTTACGGCCAATTCCGCTACAGGTATCGTACAGATCGAAAGGCGCGCGCTTGGCTGCCTGTGCCCGTCATGACACGGTCGCGTCGTATTTTTCAGGCTAGAGACAAAAGCCGCTACAACGACGTTGGCAGGAATTCGCCCGATTTCTCTCACGTGGACATTTGCGTTAGAACAGAGCAAGATACTTACGATAATTCAGTGAACGGCGTCGTAACGCTTTACGCGAAAGATCGGTAGAAAAATGATTTCACGAGAATGACGAAGAATGGATAAGAGTAACGGAAGAATAATGCGAACAACGTTTACTTCTCTTCGAAAACATGTACGATACAGCGTCTAAAATAAATCGATTATGCAACGATGCTTTCCGTTGAAGAATTATCAGATCGACGACCAGTGAGGCCACGTTTGAATCAGTTGATAGAGACTGTCGCCCGGGCAGGAAGTCGACGTCGTTTGTCGATGGCCAAGCAACGTATAGGTCTCTCGTATTTTCCCAAGCGTTACACCGTACTCGATCAAATCCTTAACTGCCTTTATCGCAGCCGCGCTTGGATTATGTCCTGTGAATATTTCATATTTCATTTCGATAATGAAAATCGTAATTCTATATTTTCGATCGATTCTATATCTAAGATATAAACTTTAGAGGATTCGTTGGATTTTCTACGGTAGATGTACGTTGGCGGAGATACGCGTTACGCGATAAACGGTCGACCAACTTACCAACGAAATTGCCAATCATGCAAATTCCGATGCTCTTCGAATTGTAAGGCGTGGAGTGTGCACCGTGTTTACCCCATCCTCTTCCTTCGTAAATGTTCCCATCTTCGCCAACCAAAAAATTGTAACCTATGTCCTTCCAGCCTTTCTGGTTCATGTGATAGTTCTAAACGCGTTAATAAAGCAAAGAAAACCGTTATATCGATCGGATGGGCAACCTCCGCCGGATCAACGGTCCAAGGCTTCGGAAATGTTAATTTCCGGCCCTGAACCCGACTGAAACTGGTAACTTTAATTTGTTAATTAAATTTCAGCGTTGTCTAAATCTAATGGTTCGTTTAGATTTAGAACGGGAAAGACTGGTTCAATCACCTGAAAACTTCTCACTCTGGCTTGACAAATCGCTCGAGTCGTGCAACTATCGGACGCTGAATGATGAATTACGACGAACGGAGCAGGCTCCTCTGCGAGATTCCTGAGAGTTGACTTTGGCGCGTTGGCTCCCCATTCTGATCTTGATATTATGCTTGGACGTACTAAATATCGAGGAAAATTGGAAAATTCAGTATTCCGATAGCGGAAAGCGAAGTGTGGTGTAAAACGGTAGGTAATAATTTCTCTTAACGTGTTCTATTCGAATGGAAATATAATCTATTTTACATTCGTCTTTTTCTTATTAGTTTGACGTTGTCTTCTTTTTATTAGTTCGATAGTGACGATAGACATCGGTTCGGTGACTGATGCGTCGTGCGTCGTGCGATAACGATTAAAATAACGATCGAAATAACGATTTCTGTTCCAACTAAAATTTCGGATCTAACTAAATTTTACGATATTAAACGCCGGATATTACGTTATTGTTGCTGGCTTGTTCGCCAACAGTGTCGTCGTATTCGCGTAAAAATGATTAATCGACGAATCGTCAGCTACCGACTAAATAACGATAAGGCGACGATGTACGAACGTTCTTGACATTACGGGTCGATGAGCAATAAGCTTTCTTAAATTCTTTCATATCGCTTACAAATCTTTTTTTATGGAAACACGGATAATAAACATCGTAGTCTAATGTTCTCAAGCAAGATAATTAAGATAATTAAGCCCGTTAAATTTCGTTAGTGACAACGACAAGTTGGTCGGATTAGATAGCTGGACAGATTTATGACGTTGGAAAACGTCGATATCGTTGGCTCGTTGGATCGAAATAAATATTTGCAAAACCAAACGGACTAAGAAAATAGATTTCCATTGGAATCGAAATTCAGTGAAATAGTCAAATCTTCGAATAGGCGTTATATAATTTGCTGCGCTATATATCGAATTCGTGCACATCTAACCGAAACGTATATTTACAATCCATATTTTGCAATTGTTACTTCTTTTCGCTCGAGAAAAGATCGTAATAGAGGAAAGAGGCACGAGGATGCTGCACAATTGTGAATATGAAATTTCCTCAAGCTGAAACGATTCGAAGAACACGTCGAGATACTTGCACTATTAATCGTCACTAAGCGACGACACGTTGCCTCAATGGTATAATTTTCAACGATCTTCAAGGAACAATTTATTACCAGGCGTCTTATGCACGGCACAAAACAACACTTGACAGTTGGCGAGTAGCAGGATCACCGCTATTAGCTTTGCCATCTTCGTTCACAGAGATCTGCTAACATTGTGATAAATGCCGCGAATATATACGATGCGGTCGGCTGGTCCAATTTGTTGATCTTTGACCGTGTAAGTAAGTAAGAGGGAGGGAGGGGGGGTGAATATTTCCCATCACGCGCTTGAAACGTCTTCGACGTTTACGTTTATCCATACAGATCGATTCGAAGGTTTGCCTTGTCGGTTTCGGAAAAAAAAAAAAAAAAAGGAAAAAAGAAGAAATAAAATAGATAGTACAGTATGGAATTAGGATTAAGTAGACGGAGAATGTAAAAAAAGTGTTGCGTTGCTGTTGCGGGTGCTGATTCGTCGAGTCACAATTTGTCGATTCAGCCAAGAGGGTGTTCCGTAGAGAGACGATAAAAGAATCGTTTACGCTCTTCGACGGACTATCGAACATAAATGCAGATTGATCGCAATTACGGCTGATCGAACATGAGCACGACGTTCGAGTGCTCCAAGAATAAAATCAACTCGATGACGAAACTTTTCTACCATTCCTTGAAAGAACAGTCGGATCGCTGCTTTTTATTCTCGCGATTGGAATACCATGCAGCAACAGGGAAGTTGTTCATTTTTCTGGATCCTAGGCCGTACGTTATAAAGCGAAAGGACGTAGCTTTTCGAGAAAGTTGAAATAACAAACAGGATGACCGTATACAGAAGCATGGCGAGCCAAATGTGAGCAATTTCGCATCGTCTGTTGTTGGTTTTCGAAAAAATAGCCATGGAAATTTCGCGACGAACGAAATGATATCTGGATCTCGTTCAAATTGAACTTGGTTAAAAAGCACGGATAATTAACGCGTAACTGGAATGTAATCGAGTTCCTAGGAAACTCACTTTCTCGACTTAAGAACGATCTCTTGTTAAATCATTTTCCTGTTTATGTTGTATCGCGGGTTATATCGTGGGAGATTTCCAGGAAACGCGAAAGCGTATCGCTTTCCGGAGCAAATATGAAAAAGAGTAAATTCGATCGAAGATCGATATGCTTTATTTCTTATGGCAATGTGAAAAATTACACGTCACACGGTCCGTAGAGTTTGAACGTTTGGAATGAATAGAACAGAATGTATCGTATGTTTTTGCAATTATCTTATACTAGAGCGAAGGCGAAGCGGAGAAGCGAGAAGGAAGATTAGGGATGAACTTGTCCCCGATAAATGATAATATTTATTATTATCTATTATCTGGTCAGTTGCGCGTTTAACGTGTCGTTTTGTTATTGTTTTTCAGCAATATGCGGGAGAACAGCGGTGAAATTTAGTTCGAGAAGCGAGAAATAAATCGCAGTTAGCCGTGTATCGAAAACATTTATATCGCATTATCGATAATTATCTCTCTCTCTCTCTCTCTTCCATAGTACCATATAGTTACTATCGTAAACTTCTTTAACCGTAATGAAACACGCGATGAAACAAGATTTTGCAATCATATATCGTATATATACGAAAAATATATTTTATTTTCAAGTGAATTGGCTTTCTTTCTTCTTGCTCGCGATATTTTCATTCGTTCGACGGTAATCAACGACAATGTTGTTCAATGTTTCGGTATAGGATGGTCGGTCCAGCGTGGAAATTTCTGAACGTACTTGTAAAATTCATTGCCTGGACAGAGAGTATTCCTGGCTTGTCGATGTCCCAGCACGTGATAATCTTCGCTGATTTTGCCAAGGGATACTCCGTAACCGATCAACGCGTCCACCGCTTTCAAAGCCGCCTCATCGGGGAGAATATCTGCAAAAATTATCATCGTACTTTTATCCAAATATAAAAGTCTGTTTCATTTCTGCTTTTCGCTACTTCCACTATTGACTCGATCTTTCGAATTTCCATATCCGTGACACTCGATCGCGCTAATCGCACGCCTTGCCATTGAAAATATAGCTAATTAACACGGATGCCGATACAACGATCGCAAGAATCACGTTCTGTCGTTTTGTCGTACGAGAAACAACGTATATCTTAACGAATTCGACGGGAACAAGCGAGATCTAAGCAGGGATTCGCTTTTGATCGTGAAACGTAGCTTGAATTTCGCACAGACCCGCATAGAAATCCGCAGTCTAAGTAGCTCGTCGTAATTCTTAATATGCTCAAATTTATTTCGTCAAGAACGTTGTACGTTGTACTCACCGCTGAAATCACCGATAACGCATATTCCGATGCTCTGAGTGTTGTAACCAGGTGCATGCGCCCCGACGTAATCCCAGCCTCGACCCTCGTAAACGTTCCCATCCTCGCCGATAACGAAGCTGTAACCGATGTCGAACCACTGTCTATCGTCCATATGATAGTTTTGGTAACTCCTTACGATCTCGGAGCACGCTTTCCGATCGTAACAGCGTTTAGCTATGCCTCCGTGATGGATGACCACGTACGGTGTCGGCGTCACTTCCAACGGCACACGGTCAACCGGTGGCCTGGCTCGCCATTCCAGCCTGCTCACGATGTTCGGCACCGCTACGCAATCAACGTGCTTTTCAATATTTGCCTTTCCGTACCGACGCTCGCTCGAAACATCGGCGATACGGCGGCACGGCGCGACATCAAAACGACTCGACGATGCAAAGTCGTTGCTATTCTCTGCCTCTCTCTCTCGCTAGCTAGTACCATGTCCGTACGGACGTTTCGCGGCGACGATCGATCTCGAGATTTCTCTCGTTTAGGTCGACGGGCGATCCCGCGCGAACCGAAGTGCTTCGAACACGGCGAGAAACGACGAAAAGAAAGGGAAGAAAAAGAGAAAAGACGGTATCGCTATAAGCTTTCCTCCCGAAACTTTGCTTAATTCTTTTTAGAAAAACAACTTGAAATGAACAAATGGAGAACCTGCTGCTTACCGGTTTCGCTTTCGATGTCAGTTTGGTAAAACGGCGATGCGAGGGCAATTTCGATCGAAGCGAGCAACACGGAAACGTATACGGCAAATGTTGAAGAAACTGGCGACCCCATAATGCTCGATACCGCGTTAGCTCGTGGTTAAAAGTCTAACTGAACGGGAATGGTGAAAGAGCGTTGGTTTTTAAATTGTAGGCGACTGGGAAGCCCCTCGGACGCGTATGTTGGGTCTTTTAATCCCTTCCTTTCTCTAGATAGTTGTATCGCGAAACAAGTCATTTCGAAACGAATTCGTTGGAGCCAATAAACGAAAAAGGAACATCGGCCCGTAATCTTCGATCGATAGAAAAATCTAAAAGATAAAGCAACGTGAAACGTTATTGCGATAAGATTGATCGCTTGATAATTGCATTTTTACTTGCTCTTACCTGTGTCTTCCATCATTATGTCCGTATATGCAACTTTCGATCTGACGATACGCCGAAACATTTCACCGGTTAATACGAATTTGTCGTCAGCCACGACGCAGCCAGATACAAAGTTCGTATTTATATTCGAGAACGTTACTCGTCGCAGCGAAACGCATCGAACGTTTCTGCCGAACCGGAGGATAGAGTTCTCAATGGCAAAACTATTATCTAATTCTTGATCAAGCGACGCAAGTACTACGAGAATACAAGATATTTCTCTACAAATTTGAAACGGGAGCGATGTCCCGAAATTATAAAGCGTAAAGAGCGACGTGTTTTTTTCTTTCTTTTTTTTTCCCCTCTCTTTTCTACGATTTTAATTATATCGAGGGAAGATAAAAAGTTTACGTTTTCGAAGCAAGCGTTTCAAATATTGCTATAGCTGATTCTACCGCAGATGTCGCCGCACTCGTCGCGAAATCGTTACGAAATTCTTTCGTTACTTTGCCGGTATCATATACGATGTACGTGTACATCGATCACGATAAATTGTCCATTTTCATTCGTTTTCCCTATCGTTGACGTTTTTTTTTTTTTTTTCTTTTTTTTTTCTACGCAAAGAGGGGAGAACGAATTGCGCGTACGACCAGTGGCCCGTGCCACCGAGTTGCGCGGGGACTCGAGTTGCGTGGTACTCGGCGAGATGGCAGCGCCATACCTGCTAAAAGCCTCTGCGCGTTTTCGCTATTGAAACGGTAGTCGAGGTACTGGAACCACCATTGTAATCTATTATGTATACATGGGATAGTTATAGCTTTAGCTACGTTTATCGTTTATGTATATCGATAAAGAGCGCAACACCGTGATAAAAATGAACGAATATTTATTTACACGTATACACGTAAAGACAACTTTCTTCGTACATACGTTCCAATCGTGAGAAATTTTTCGAATACTTTGTAGAATGTTGTTAGGAAATATAAGAGATCGTGTATACTCGTTGATCGACTATCGACAGCGCGTTCGTTGCTCGAGGAGATTTTCGATGTACGCTATTGCTGTCGTGCGGCAGTCGCGATTGGAACCCGCGGCGAGATAGGAAGAGGACGGATATTCCATAATAAATATCCGAGAACGGCGATTCGCTTCCGGAACTTTGGACCGGAACTTTGGAGCAAGCTGTATGGCCGGGTTCTACTTCTCGATTATAATTTACCTATATCGCATATAAATCTTACACTTTAAAGTACACGAACGTTCATGTAGGACGTTCATCTCGAACGAGTAATCCAAAGTAAGTTATCTTGCTGAAATGGAAAATTGAGGTTAATGGTTTTTGATGCCTGAATCGAACAACGAACTACGGCGTATCGATACGGTGGATCGAAGTAGAAACGTAGGATGCATACCTGAAAGTAATCCTCAATTTCTTGAAGCGTGCGATTTTTCGTTTCCGGTAAGGCAACGTAAATGAATATTGCCTCTAGAAGGGCGGAAATGCCAAAAATCGCAAAAATCCCAGTAATGCCTACTATGTCGTTTACCTGTTTTAACGATGCGAACGTTATTTCGTTGCTGTGATTAACAGTTTGTTGCTTTTGGCTATCGAATGTTACGCGTATACGGATAGAATTATCACGTTGCATAGAATTATTATGTGCATTCCGTGTCGAGTCAATGTTCAACTCGGTGTCTAGGATTTGTCTTGCGAAGATTTCGAGAATTATTTATTTGAACGTCTTTAGTGCGTCTTTAAGCCGACTTTAAGCCGATAAATTTAGAAAGGTCGAGCGTCCTCTCCGCTGTAAACGGTATCGATGAAATTACACGAGTACGTACTAATCGATCATTTTTAAATCGCTCGTTTAGAACGTGAAAATTATTAGACGTTTCGAAGGCGTCATTTACGTTCTCAAGTATCCTTGTTTGCTATAGAAATAAACGATTAAGCTGATTCTATCGTTAAAATCTTATATAATCGTGGACGTACCGCGGGGAAAGATTTCGTAACTATAAAGATGAATATGTTGTAAAAGAAGAAATTGCAACCACCGCCAATTCCTCGAGCCCTTTGCGGAAGTAACTCGGCGACCATTAGCCCTGGAAATGTCATCAATCCCATCGAGCTTATCGCCACGTAGACCAACAGAAAAATACCGACGACGTAAACCTGAAATGTACGAATATGATATATAGCGGCAGATCACTACGTAGATCAATAAGATTTATGATAAATAAACGAACATGTACGCTCGCATCGATAGAACATTCTTCCTGAATCAATAAATGCGACGCTGCGAGGACCAAGGAAGCGATGGCCGTCCCCACGGCAGAAAATATTCCTAGATGTCTCCTATTTATTTTCAACAACAAAACACTCGTTATTGAACTAAACAAGACCCTAGTAATGGCCGTAATTACCGCTGCCAAATAGCTATTTATCCTGTCACCGCCTGCGTGCAACGAAATAAGCGTACATAATCAGAATTATGCGATCGACGTAACAATAGTAATATAACATATAAAGTGTAACGGAGTGTACGAAGCGTATGGGATGAAACCGATATCTCGATATTTCTTATACACGTCTTTCTTCGTCTCTATCGAATCCGACGAATAAAATCTGTTCTCCGGTCTACGATATCCGCTAGATCTGGATGATCCTTACAGAGTCGCTCGTTTCAAACGCAGAAATCCAACGAACACGAGGCAAATTAACGCGATGTATTTGTCATTTTAAAAGAGCGCGAGTTGTCTACGTGTTACTCTTGGATTTTTGGCTTTTTATTTAGAATTGTTGCAGAAACTTGCCACGTCAAATAGCAGATTTCGTGGACGTTCCTGAAAAACAAACGCGCAACAGAGGGAACGTGGTAACGTGTGTATCACAGCCGGTTCAGGCTGCTCTTGCATTCTTCCGTACTAATGGTCGAAGCAGAGCACTCTTCTTTCTCTTTCTTTTTCTCAAGTTCCTTGCCAAATCGCGATAGAGATAGAATGTACGAGACGTTCACTCGCAGGACCGTTTCATTTTTTTGTCTTGTTTCGTAATTTTAAATCGTACGATTTTTATGCTTTGCAACGCAAACGGTTTTTACGGCAGGGTGGAAATCTCACGGTGAAGGCGTTTTTCGCGTTGGTCGTTCGTTTTTTGACGCGAGAAACTCTATGATAGCAACGAAACTGTACGAAACTGTCTTATCGGTCGCTTATTCGACGTTCTGGAACGAAATTCGAATCGATAGCGTTGCGAAAGCATTTAACAGTTTGCATTGCAGATTAAGAAGTCGTTAGTGCTCGGTATCTTCTATAAATCATGTATAATCATGTATGTTAAACGCATAACGATTCCCTTTACCGATATCTTCGACGAAATTTACTGCATAGAAAACGATGATAAATGTGCCGCTTATTAACTGAAGAACGTTAAAGATATTGATGATCGTTAGCGGTTTCAAAACGCTAGGATCGAGGAGCGTGGAAACGACAGAGGAAATTTGTCCGAGCCGTGAGGTGGTGGTCGTAGTCGTCCGTGCTAAATCTGTTCTCATTCGAGCCTCCAATGTTCTCATTTCGGCATCAACCTTTCGCAAATATAAACGTAATTTGTAAATGTCGACTTTTCATCGTAAATTCGTCTCATCGGCTTGCCGCAAGGGACAACGTGACAAGGTGGCGTGACATCGCGTAAAGTAAAATAAAATTTGTCGAGAAACGAGTAAATTGACTTCGATTCTTATAAATAATAAAATGTATCATTCGGGCGTTGATCGACCGTAAGAACGAACGGTTACCGGATAGAACGACGAGGCTGACGTCGCTGATAGGCTCGATTGCTCTTAACGATAGAGGGTTTTTTCTTTCTTTTTCTTTTCTTTTTTTTTTTTTTTTCGTTTTTTTTTCAAACGTCATTCTCCCGAATGGCAAACCGACGAGCATATACATCGTAAATACACCGATTACGACGGCAAAACGAATTTCTTCGACTTTCGATAGACTTTCGATAGACTTTCGATAGACTTTCGATAGACTTTCGATTCCGTTTCACTGTTTCACAAAAATATCTATACCCACGTACGCATATCGTACTTACCTGTTGCTCGTTACCTCCTCTCAACCACAGCAACGCTTTTCTCGCCTTGTCAGGTTTCTTGCGTCTTACGAGCCAAGCGGGACTTTCCGGAATCAGGATTAACGCGATCAGTGACATTATGGGAAGAACGGTGCCGTAAAGAGCCACGACGTTCCACGTAAAACAAGCTCCTAACGCGTAAATGATGACAACGCCGAGGCAATAAAACGTGAGCGTACTTCCTATCAGAAATCCGCGAAGCGTCGAATCAGCCATTTCACCCACTAACACCTGTCAGACATCATTCCGAGATCAATGCTCAAATCAAATTTCAAGATAGATGGACGGCTAATCGTACAATTCTGAAATTAACAAAATAATAATGAACGAACAAGAGGCAGATCGTACATTTACGTGACACGAATGTGACAACTTATTAGTTAGATTATACCATACATGTATACATGTATGTAATGCGGGCAAAATATAAACAGAACGATACATCAATGACAATGGAATAAAACTCGAAGGCTAATCTGTAGATAAAAGGCCGTCGTGTGTAATTATTAACGTACGAGAAATAAAAGCAACCTGTCCGTCGGAGAATTTGGCTAGATAACGAAAAGTTTGTCGATCGAAGAGAGAAACGATTCTAGGATACTTCCTACCTGAGCTGGTACTCCCATTAGGCCGACGCCAAAACCTAGTACGACTCTTCCTATCAAAAGGCAGGAAATGTTTTTAGCAAAACCTATGACGAACCATCCAACGAATAGCGGTACTGCTGCGAATTGTAAAGATCCACGCCTGCCAATCTCATCCAACAGTGGGCCGGACACCAATGATCCGACAGGTGTTGCTAGACTATGAACCGCAGCTGAAACACAAATGGCAAATATATGCTTGAACGGAAGAGAAAAATTTATATATAATCCTTCTCGGTCTTGGCGTAAAACCAATGGCAGCGGCCATCCAAGCGTAATAACGTCCGACCAACGGTAATTGATTTAAGTTCAAGTGATCAAAATGTCAACGATAACCGATAGAGATCGAGGGACAAAGGTCTGCGAGATTTTGACGCAGACCTTCGTTTGTCGACGATCGAACGGAATAATCGAAATAGCGGCGACGGTGATCTTCTGAAAAGTCAAAGTCTGTGGAATAGCAAACAGGAGGTTGGAGCACCCTGTTGCTTCGTAGTACGTAAAGTGTTGGCAAGACGTTACGAGATCTGGCGTTATCGAGCATTATCGAACGTAATTGAGAAATTTATTTTGAGAAACGGGCAGGTACCTATCCAGGATCCAAGTTGCCGATCGGCGTACATCGTACCATTTTCTTCGGCCAATTGCGGTAACAAAATTGCACTGTAACCAATTGGCATTCCTCCACCGGTTAGTAGCAATAATACCGCACCGGATACCAAGCACTAAAACACGAGAAATTTACTAGCAAACGGAGGCTTTCCTTGCTTTTATCCTTAACGTATTGCCATCGATAATAAGCGTAATAATATCTGTCAATAGTATTTGTCAATACCGTTTCTTAATATACGTGTATACATACATGTATATGTGTACCGTTTCGAGACTTTGCCTTGATATCTTAACTTTTATACTTAACTTTTATATTACACACATACGTACATTTCTTTAAAGACAGACACGTACACGCTCTAATAGAGCATACAGCGATTTGATTTAATCGCGATTAATTCGTTAACTAATTAATAAGAGAGAACGGTATATCTATAGTATTCTTACACGTTTCAAGCTTTATCCGACCGTTGACTTTTCAAATTATTGCGAGTAATTCCTTCTGTACGTCGCGTACATTTTATTAATAATATGTGTTTATTAATGCGCCTCACCTGTGCGAATATACCTTTGGAATTTGACGAGTAATATATTATGTCACATTTTTCGTCCAAAGTGCTATCTTTATCCTGAGTATTATTATTTTCAATGTCCTCGCAAACATTGCCAACCTGTATTATCTTTGCGTCGTAATCGACTGCACGGTATCCTAACATCGAACGGTGTCCTTCCCTGAAATAGCGGCATTTGACGAAGAAAGGGAGACATCTTTTTAAGTATATACCATCATTTTTATTACATCGATATTAAATCGAAGCCTTTCAGCCTTTTTTTTCTCTAAGTAGCACAATTTTACATTTAGAAATGTATGCACGAGTCGTAGCATAACTAAATGAATGTGTATGGTATATACGTAGTTATAGCTAGAACGTACGTAATGCAGCTTCGCTTTTCTATAGACGTAGACGCATCTAACGAAATTAGACGCATCTGCATATTCGAGTTATCCTACTTATTGTCGACATTTTGTCTCAACGATTTACTATTTAGAAGAAAAACGCTGAAAACGTAATAGCATCGACAGCCTGAACGTGGAATGTCTCGGTTAGAGGACATCGAATGTAATGTACGATAGACGAGAAAAGATGAATAGATAAAAAAAGAGATAAAGATAAGCGCATGTAGAAATTGAAGCGTACACAAGGGTATACGTGTACGACATACGTAATCAGGTACATTGATTGCGAAACTTGCAATATCGAATTACAGTCAAATGCGAACAAAATATAGAAATATACACGTACCTTCTAGTAGTATCTGACATATTACTCTGTATACTCTGTATTCTGTTGAAATATCGAATTAATTTTTACGTACGGTTGCGATCTATTATCGACCATGGTACACGCTCGAACGTCCTTATAACGCGTAAGAAACTTATTATCGTATAAACACAAGCGCAGAGGTATAAGGACAGACACGTATAGCTTATTGTACCATATACCCTTATGAACGGTATGGGCGCAAGCGACGAGCTCGACGAAAGCAATGAAAATTTATTACATATTCGTTACTTATGTAACGTAATGTTATGTTTCGCGTAAATTAAAGGATGATCGTTGCTCGAAATGCGTAATACAGCGATTTAACATACCCTTCTGGCAGCGCCATGCCGAAGCAGCTTTGAACAAATTCAAACTGTCTGATACCGATCTTTGACAATTCTCTTTGAGTCACCTCGCTAATTAATAATTCGATCACGTGACTTAATAACTTTACGCTTTCTTGCTTCTTATTTGCGTTTTAATAGTCTCTGATACGTTTGACTTGGCACGAGATAATATTTCGAGTTAATGGAAATCTTTCGTATAAACGATGAAAACAGTGACATTCGCTTAATAAGACACGTTTATTATGTAATGTATTATACGAAAATAATGTTGTCGATTGTAATCCTTGCGTTTTTGTTTCTGCACGTTCTATGTATTTTGTGGATGTCGCAGGTGTTAGTTTCCAAGCTGATTGTAATTAAATATTTGGATAAAACATCGGATGATGTTTGAACGGGCCGTTGCGATCAGTTTCTAGATTCTTGATTTCAGATTCTCGATTCCGCATTCATGATTGATTCTACCACGCTTATTGAACTCGTGCCGGATCACTTTTGATCGATGACGTTCCCCGTATACATACACAGGTACATATATTTGAACGTTTACTTCAAATTTTTGCATTTTAACGAAACTTTTAACTTAACTTACTCGCTAGCTATCTAACTCGAAGTTTCCACGGTTCCCTAAGATTTCGTTGCGGATTGAAATCTATCTCCGTTTCCTTGGTACGACAAGTCTTTCGATCACCTTTGACCGTGAAACGCGAAACCCGTCTTGACTCTAGTACATTAATAGCTCTACGACTTTCCTTTCATAATCGATTCATCGATGCTGCTGATAAGCTTGTAGAATTGTTTCAACCTCTCCGATTTCGATCACTCGTAAATGCGTTTTATATTTCGAACAACTTTTTCCTATACATACAACCGTCGATCTCTCGATCGAGCTTAGTTCTCTAAAAACTGCACATATCGCTCTACAGTGTATTTCTACCTATGGAAATATAGTTGTGCATCTATGGCCGCGTATTACTACGCGCCGCTATTGCTTGCCGGCCGTTTATCTTGCGTCCATAAACGCAAGTCGAGCGAGCTTAAAGACTCCAAGCGTAGAACGCGTGTACGAGAATGTAAGAAATATCTGTTAGAAGCGGTTCTCGATTTGTCACACCGTCACGACGCCCGAAACACATCCGCCCGTAAAACAAGACCGATATACGTTATTCGTTCGTCTGCCGTTCATATAATTTTATTTCGCGCAAGCGTTGCACAGTTTAACCGAAACCCAAAGCCGGTACATCGATATTCGTTTTTGGTGGTTGAATTAGACGTTGCTCGCGGTCTCGCATATGCATTGTATCGTCGTGCACGACGGTTTTACATACCGAATAAGCGCAACGGCAGACAGAAAACGCGTACGTTGTCACATACGACGCGCAACTATAGGCAGAAGTACGCTGCGTACGTGTAAATGTATATTCGCGCGTTTGCGATACAATGCGAATACCGTTGTACGTGTATGAAAAGAGTTGTTCGAAATGTTTCTTTGTCTCTCTAATAAATAAACATTCAAAAATCATCGAAATCGGTGTTGCTTAACGCTGCTTTTGCTTTTGAAATTGTAGATCTTGACGAACTATAACTTTAACCTTACAGATAATATTCGAAACGTACACGGTAGTTATATAAAATTCACGGATTTTCCCAATGATAAATTTAATAATTAATCCGATAGATTACTATCGAGCAAGCGTGTTTCATCTAAATAATTATGGGCCAGTGCGAAACACCAGTTTTATCCGCAGCCTCTTTGTCTTGGATATCCTTCTGCCGTAAGATCCTCTTTTTAAAAGAAAAAAAAAAAAAAGAAAAAAAAATATCTCCATAGTGGCGTTGTATTATATCTCGGGCAACGTTTATTGTAATTGTAGAAATTTTCCAATTACCATGAGACGAGCGAATGGAACGTGGATAGTTTCGAGGGAGGAAAATTCAACTGTTTCGAGAGATAATTAACAAATTCGATAGTTCCACATACGAAGCAGAAAACCGATACGGAACGTAAAGGCGACGAACGATAAGTAAACGATTCGTTAGACACGCACCGGGTCTCGTTTGCCTTGGATCACGTTCGCTCAACTGAATGAAACATTCCACCATACGCGCTCTTATAAGCCACTTACTTCGATTAAATCCCTTTCTCGGCGTTCATCTGGTGGGCACACTAGACGGCAGAGCGACTATTATCTCTAAGTGGCTTACCTTCAGCAGGAAATATCCGGTCAGAGAAGATCAGTTTCAACCGAGATCAACGGAATGGCAGTGATTCTGTATGAAACGATGAGCCGAAAAGATAAAATAACCTTTTTCCGTTCAGTCTTTCGTACGGATCTCTTTTTCTTTTTCTTTTTCTTTTTCTCTTTTTCTTTTTTCTCTTTTTCTTTTTTTCTTTTTTTCTTTTTTTCTTTTTACCTACGCATAGGCGTGTTGACAGCCAGCAGTTGTTTTGTCGTATTTCAGATGCTTTCGGATAGGAATCTGCGCAAGCCTGATCGATCGCGACAGAAACGGTCCGTCATTGAAATAAAGTATGATTTTATGCGGCCATCAAAAATGAACCATCAGATGCCGAGTTTATTCGTCTGATGTTCAATAACCTTGACCCGATATTCGAATAACTGACTAGCAAGGCTAACGACTCAACTTGACCGATTACATTAAGGCTACTTCGTGCTCGTCATCAATCGTATAAACGATCTTTTTCTCTTTTTTCTTTTTCTTTTCTATCTTTTTTCTCTTTTTTTTTTTTTTTTTTTTTTTTTTTTTTTTTTTTTTTTTTTTTTTTTTTTTTTTTTTTTTTTTTTTTTTTTTTTTTTTTGTACTTCGTAGTAGTACAACAGGTACTGAAAGTACACCGAGATACGATCGATTTTCTTGCGTGTCCGTTCGAGACATAATTATATATATATATATATAACATTAAATAGAAAACCAAAATTAAAACCAAGTTTAATAGCTATCTCATAGATTCTATTAAGAATCATTGAAGATCTCGAATTTGAACTTTGTTCTCCCTTCAATTAGAAAAGGAAAGCTCTGTAAAACTCGATTAATTTAATTTTCAACAATACGTCGTTCGTAATATTTCTACCTATTCGGGGTAAGGTATAATTTAATGTCCCGATTTGATTCAGCAGAATCGTAGAACGGGATAGATAACTTTCTGTGTATCGATAGCGGTAAGAATGTTTTTATTCACCAATGATGCGCAACATCGCGTGTACGTAGACTTTTTTTGCTTCTGTATATTCCTTTTCCAGGAAACCATCCGATAGGTACTTGTATATTGGTCGCTTTTTATACCGTAAGAGTTATCGTAATTCGTCAATTTGATAAAATTGTCGTCATAATATCCGGTTTCGTACACGTTTTGTACACGATAAAAGCAAGTGGAGAGCAAATCCGCGTTCGCGGTCAGGACACGGCTCGCCTACCGGACCTTCTACTATTTCAGAAAAGTGCACAGCGAGCCTGACCGTGTACACTTTATGTACGTATTTATGACTCCATTTTTGTATAATATAAAACACCTGGGTATAGAAAATATTAGGCTCTAGAAGGTTGAAAGACGTTTATAAACACACCCCGATTTACTGTGTCACGCTGAAAATGTTTACACGCGCGTACAGTTCTATCTCATTCGATCGCTGCTCTTCCCATTTTGTTTGCACATATAATCCTGAAAATTTATGACGACGTACGATTGCTCTTGAATTTTTAGAGCTTCTTTTATTTTTTATTAATTTCGCTTTTATTGCCAAAAGCTCTCTTCTATTCTTACGTGAAAAACGATTCAAAGCGGAAAGGGAATTTTCAACGATGAAATTAAAAGACGATAATATCGATTGATTCGATAATTTTTGAATACGTTGCAAAGTTCAATATTTTAGACAGTTGAGCGGAACTGTAGAAACGTTAACTACCCTCTGATTTCGATGATCTTTGCATATATCGTAGAAACCGATATTCCGTGTGACTTTTCCCTATGAACGTAAAAAAGTGAATTCGCTCGGTTTTCAAGATATTCGCGAAGATTGACGTTAAACGTCCACAAGTGGGAGAATCGGAGGAAGTAGGAAAATTGAAATAAATGGATTACATTTTCAGTAGGAGCGGCAGAAATACGAGGCTGTTAAGCCAGATTTGGTGAATTGGGGAGAGACTGTCCTTGGATGATTATTATATAAGAAGAATAAGTTTATTTGATAGTTTAGTAAAATGTACGATATGTTATAGATCTTATGGAGAAAGCACCTAGAGAGGATTCTACGAAAGTATCTAAAGTAAGTTAGTATTGGATTGATATGCATGCCGGGCTACCTGCTATTACGAGAAATCGAAAATTAAATTTGAAGTAAGAGCCGAAGAGGCGAGAGGAGGGACTCTAGCCAAGGAGACTATAGAAGAAGGGAGAAAGGAATCGAGGGAGACAGGGTGTTCGGTTACGGGTGTCAGGAAGTTTAAAGGCTGATTCTTGAAGTGAAATTAACGCGATTAAAATTCGGTCAAAATATCCCTGCATGCGAGCAAACCTCCTTACACGAACGAAAGAAGGTGAGACTAAGGAGTGGTGGCGCACAGTAATCCTCGAAACGAATGACAGACGGGCGACAGCTTAGTACTCGTACAATTCTTAGGAAAGAAGACTACGATATTTAGAGACGTAAACGGCTCCACTCCGTGCGACATTTTGCGAAAGAGATTTTGTAGATCGAACGTTAAACCTGATTACTTTATCTACGCGTTTTTAAACGCATCGTACATATAAAGGTTAAGAGCATAATCTTATTCGTAATTGTTACTGAACATTGTCTTACATATGTTTTCTATTCTTCGATTTCATCAGTTCGGCTGTTTGACCTTACGTTAAATAGGTTTTAAGATCCAGCGTTATACGTAGTGTTGCGTTTGTGAAATGACCAAATTCCTTCCACTGCGACTGTTCCTCGATCACCTGATTCAGCTATGACAATTGCACAGAGGTGATCCGAGCAACTTTGTACGTGACCGCAATTCGACATCTCGATATTTGCGGTGCGTATATCGAAACACGAGTGCACGGATTAGCATCTATTGGCGTTGCGTGAACAATTATAACACTCCACTGCGGTGTATACTTTCGCGAATTTTCACATTTCTTTCCCGTTTCCTTTTTGTCAGTAGCAAATTTAAATGACATTGCGCGTGTAATGGAGCACTCCCCGCCATTTATTTCGAGAAATTGATATCTCGTAGTTGTGGACTTGATAAATCAGCGTTGCGAAACAGAGAAATATCGGACATAAACAGAGAATATATTTTTCGGGATTCTATCTTCGAGCGCGTTGCCCCTCTGGCTATTGTTGAATCTATGCCCTTTCCAGCATCCCTTTCAGCGTTTGTTAATGGAAATATCGTTCAACGATACGTCTATCTGTTCGACGCTGATGATTATTTTCAATTTGTTATTAAGGTACTTGAAATTATTATAAATGGTTTTATTTCGTAATTATATGTGTATCGCATTTCAGGAAAAACCGAGAGGTTGATATACATTAATATATTTGATTTACCTTAATTTAATATGATATGAATAACTTTCTAGCAGATGGAGAAGAAAGAAGAAAAAAAAAAAAAGAACAACGTAGCGATAATGAAGTTAATAACATTTTATAGAGTGGAGTATTAATTTATTTGAATTTATTGTATAATGTTGATTATATGTTATAATATTTTTATTCACATTTATTTTAATTTTGTTTTACAGTGTTTCTGATGACTTTATTTAAATGGATTTGGATCACGTGGTTAAGGAGAAACCAGAATTAAGCTTCATCAATATCATTATTACGTATGATATTCGTTCAATTTGTGCTTTTAACTTCACAGATAACAGATTTCATCGTGCTTCCTTTTTACACCTCTTTTACACCTCTCGCTGTGAGATCTGATCCAATTTAACCATCTCTATGAAACAAGATCTAAACATCATACTTAAAATATTGTGATATAATTTATATATCCTTTAATCAAATAAACGTTCCCCAAACAAATTAACAAATTAATTTCGTATTATTATTATTGTTATCATCATTACTGGTATCGTATTGTATCATCGGTAATATTATTTCATTTGACTTTAGTATATCCGTAAACAATTCTTAAAATGATAATTAAATAATAAATATCTGTATATTTTTATTTCTCCATGTACTTTCTTCTCATGGAAACTAAAAAATTTCTCAGTTTTATATGCCATAATAACATTGATAGCATTTGAATATTATTTTATTAACACAATTGTGAAGTATACGAAAGTATATATCCGATTTATTCTGCGGAAAATATAACAACTAGCGTCTCGTGTTAATAAAATATATTATATTTTTTAAGCATGAGGATTACGGAATTTCTCCCCTGCATATTTGGCAGCCGCACCCAATTCTTCTTCAATACGAAGAATCTGATTGTACTTTGCCAAACGTTCTGAACGGCAAGGTGCACCCGTTTTGATCTGACCAGTCGATAGACCAACGACTAAATCAGCTATGAACGTATCTTCTGTTTCTCCAGAACGATGAGACACCATTGTACCCCATCCAGCGCTTTTAGCAAGTTTATGGGCGTTAATTGATTCTGTGACAGTGCCTATTTGATTGACTTTTAGTAACAAACAGTTGCAAGCCTTCTTCTCAATAGCCGTTTTAATTCTGTAATGTGTAATAGAGGTTCGCAATGAAATTATTGCCTATGAACACGAAGATTCGTCTTTCAATGAATCTAATTACTTCTTAAAGTTTACAAGTCAGCGATTTTAATGCTACAAATGATACTTTATAGGATAGATAGTTAATTCGATATTTCGAGTTATCGAATATCGAAATTTCATGAATCATGTAATCGCATAAGGAATCGGGAATAATTTAATTTAAAGGTTTTACCTTTCAGGATTTGTAACGGTAAGGTCATCGCCTACAATTTGAATAGGAGTGGAGGACGTCATAGAAGTCCACGAGTTCCAGTCGTCTTGGTCAAACGGATCTTCAATCGATACAATCGGGAATTCCTTAACAAATTCTAAATATAAGTTCTTCAAAGCTTGCGGTTCCAAATATGTGTTTGGATCAGACTTTTCATTCTTAAAATCTAAATCATATTTCCCATTTTTATGAAATTCAGATGCGGCAACATCCATACCAATCTTGATTTTCCCTTCGTATCCGGCAACCTACATTGTACGGTAACTATGAATAATCATTTCGATAAATATTTCGATAACGCTTAACTTAATACCATAACAAAATCGTACTTCTCGCAGGGACATTTCTTGCTTAGGTTCATTAATAAGAAAATATTTTCCCTTTAGAGGGAAAAATATTTACCTTAATGGCATCTATGATCAGATTTAAAGCTTCTTTGTTCTCTAAAATATTTGGAGCAAAGCCACCTTCATCACCAACGGCAGTAGCATCGAGGCCGAACTTCTTTTTAATACCAGCCTTCAAATGGTGGTAAACTTCGGTACCCATTTTCATGGCTTCAGTGAAATTGGCAGCGCCAGTAGGTAGAATCATAAACTCCTGCATTGCCAATTTGTTTCCAGCATGCGAGCCTCCATTAATAACGTTGAAAGCCGGTACTGGCAAAATAATATTGGCATTTCCTGCCAATTCCGCGATATATCTGTAATTACAGAACAATTTACAGAAATTACCCTGTTATATGCCGAATGTAAAAGCTGCGATATTTCTATCGGATACGCGATATAAAATTTCGTTCATCAATTTTATCTATCGGATACGCGATATAAAATTTCGTTTCAATATTATTTGAAAACGTTGTATCAAATTTAAACTTTATATGTTCATACATTATATTTCTACTTGACGTATATCACGTAAATTCATTGTAGGCTAATAAAAAGAAAGATTCGTTTAAATAATTCTACCTATAAATTATGATATGAAACTTAAGTTGAAAGTCACACTTACTTATACAAAGGAGTCCCTTTTTTAGCGGCTCCTGCTTTACAAACTGCCAAAGAAACACCCAAGAGTGCATTGGCGCCAAGTTTTGACTTATTTGGTGTACCATCGAGTTTCAATAGAAGATTATCGATATCAGTTTGCTGAGTGACTTCCAAATTTGACTAGGTAACGAATATTTTCATATTGATTAGTTAATAAGTTCAAATGTTTTTATCGTTCGATCATATGAACAGTATATACACCTTCTAAACGCGTTTAAAAAAATTGACAAATTCTGATAAGTCTACGTAAAATTGAAAGAAGTTATGTATGCTATATTATTATGCATAAACGCTGAACACTCGATACCTTCAACAATTCAGGTGTGATGATATTATTAATATTCTCCACAGCTTTAAAAACAGATTTCCCATGATACTTGGATTTATCATTATCTCGAAGTTCTAAAGCCTCGTGAACGCCGGTGGAAGCACCTGATGGTACTTCAGCCCTGAACAGCCCGTTGTCCGATACAAGATCGACCTATATGTAATATATGTAAAAAGAATAATGAGAACAATTTATGTGTAATCTTAATTATTACGTAATGCATTATAATATAAAATGTTGCGTATAATTTGAAAATTAGGAATATATATTAAAGTTATACCGGTATTCAGTATAAGTTACATAATGTACACTTGTCAATCTATGATTTATAATTTGTCACGCTTTCAGAGCAAAAATCGTTATATGTCAAAATAAATCTTTGTTTTATATGCAGCAATATTACATTTAGAATAAGGTTTAATCTGTTTGAGAATTAACATTCTCTTCTACATAATCTTACCTCTACAGTAGGATTGCCACGTGAGTCAAAAATTTGACGTGCCTTGATGCTTTTGATTGGCATTTTCCTATCGTAATTAGTACTGTATTTACTGATTGGAAGCCTGAAACAAAAATATTTAACAATAACAAGATACTGATTCTAAATGTTGGAAAATTATTAAACACAGACCATTTAACACGAGAAGATGGGGTACAATCTAACTAACTTTCATATTACGTGTAGGTTGCTAATAGTTTCAGCATAAATAATCTTTCCTCGTTATTAACATCAAATTGCCTTTAAATTTATGCATTTTAAATATTTTTCGACAAACTATGCATGAAACTGAAATACCGGTAGGCAGGCTTGCCTTGCTTGGAAATAATATAGTGTCTGACCTTGACAAGGTCACTGGAAGAGGTTTAAAAATCTGAACAATCAAGTTAATGGTTGTTTGATTTCAAAAGTGTTGCATCTCCCAGAATTAAGCATAATGTACTCGAACTATCGCTATATAATGACCTTACGATAAAACTTCGCCGCTTAATGCACGCGGCACGTATCAAAACCATTCTTTTTCTCTTTTTCTTCGTTTTACGAATTTATGAAACAAAACACTATGCAAACCAAATCTTGATATTTCATACAGTGTTTACAAATTCTTGAAGATACGATTCCCTATTCGTGCTGTAAAACTGAAGAAAATATGGCTCACCTACTGCAACGTATGACAATCCTCTTCAAGCGTTCGAAGTAGAATGACACTGTCCTACAGTTGACCTCAAATCACGAAGGTAGCTCTCCTATCGATTCTGATCCCGTCACGTATGAATTACGGAAGCGTTGAAACTAAAAGTTTCCCAGCAACCTAGACTACTGAGAATATAATAAAATCTACGTACATATATACACACACACACACACACACATACACACATATATAAGCAGGTAGAAGATATGGAAGCAGAATCTTAAAGTTTTAATTGAATATAATTTGTCATGATAAAATAACGAAAATTGCGTAATCTAAATGTATGGTTCTGTCGTTTCATTAACGATTTACTATCTTTGTATTGCATTGTTCATAAGCGCGCGAATATGTGAAACTGCTGAAATAGCTCTTAAAAATTACTGCGAGCTTTATATGCGCATATTTTTATTTATAACGCACAGAATCTTTGTAACGTTGAAACTATTTAGTTTTAAATATTATTATTATTATTATATAATATGCTATATGATATTGGGAGTAAATTCACCGTCGTATGAAAACGCCAAAAGTGTTACGTAGAAATATTAATTATTATACTTTTAAAATAAATAGAATTTGTACAAGAATAGAAATTTATAGATAAACAAATTTACTTCAAGCTGAACGAATGACTAGAAAAGAAAAAAAAAATATATATATATATATATATGACATATCTATTTAATATTTTTAACATTTATAACTTGTCGTAAATTTTTGAAATACTTTTAATACGTCTTTTCTTTGCTGTACTTTCCTTTAATGTACTTTAATCGTGTTATATGTGACGGTATATGCCACTTTCACCATTCGAAATTTAGTGTAATCACTAAATAAATACACTTTGAATCACACGTTAAGAAAAATTTGCTCATACTTGTATTATGTACGTGATCTGTATGTAGAAAATTTAACTTACTGTTTAGCTTTACATGTATATTAGGTTAATCACCACGTTTAGATATTACGGTATATTAGTTTTTTAATTAGTTGGAGTGTTTGTAGAGGTAAATATAAAAGGTGCCAGTCTTTTTTAAAAACATTACCTTTGTTGAAAGTTTATTCAAAAATATGAAATATGTATATTCAATTATTATGATACAGTTTGTACATGTGTAATAATATATCCTTAAATGATGAATTTGCGTCGCAATTATAATTTAAAATTAATAAATTCTAAATTGAAAAATTTTACGCTATCAAATGCTAATGAACATGATTATAACGTTTGAGAAACATATTTTACAGAATAAGCACACATCGTTGTGAACAAGCTGAATGAAATTACTTAAACAGATTTTATACATTTGGTATTAAATTATTTTTACAACTGAGCATTATTCCATTCGTAAACAAAATAATGATAATAATTATATTCACAAGAGATTAATATTCTATTAGTTTCTTTAATTACGTTTAGTAAGTAGTTCTAAAGTAGTTCTACGGAGATCAAAGTGTTTTTTTTTTTACAGAAGGCACTCTATATATGTTACAAGTGTGAAGGGAGTGCCAGTATCCTAAAATGAAGGTAATGTTATCGCTCTAACATGTTTTATACACCATATTCCCTGTAAAAGGGCGACACATTAACATCATCAAGATTGTTATATTTAAAAAAAAAAGAAAAAAAAAATTGCGTCCATATAACTGTATGTATAGTATTATATTATTTCAGTTTTTCGACTACTTAGACTTTTCTTTATCAATGCCCAATCTTCAAGGATGTCCGCGTCATTAAGCATGTAAACAATATAAGGTCCAGCAACTGAAACAGCTCTTCTTCTTTCAGTGTGGTTTCTGCGCCTTCTACCATTAGAATTTAGCCACAAATCTGCATGGATATCAACATTATTCCTATCTTCTTCTAGTCTACGTATTTTTTCTTGTAAATCATTATGGATGCAATCCCAAATTAATTCCTTTTCGCTTTCAAAATTCTGTAACGCAGCTTGTTCTTCCGCTAAGAATTTATTTTGGATATTTTGCAGTCTATATTGCTTTAATATTCCGGCTACTTCTGTCTTTGTTTTCATATTTTCTTTTAATCGTTCCAACGGTACTAAATACTCTTCAGATTTTCCAACTCGAACTTCCCCCAATTTTGTATCTACTTGGGTAATTCTTTCACGATAAAGCCTGAAGTTACAAAAATGAAGACGTTCAATTCAAGATAACAAAATTCCTTCTATAAGGATATCGTACGTAAGAGAAAGTTTTATCATACGTAAAGATCTGCTTACTGCTCTTTGAGAAGCGTAAATTGTCTCTCTAAATCTACCAGGTTTTCCATGCATTCGTTACGTCGCCTTTCACATTCATCCTCATCCATCTCCGAAGAATCATCGCTGTCGCTGTGTTCTGCGCTACTGTCGCACGACGCAGAGCTTTGATTACTTTCGTTGCTGTCGTGAGACATTTCTTCTCCTTCCGCCTCTGATTCATCTTTAACGCTTGGCATCTGTCAAAATGTTATGATCACCTACAGGATTAAGTAGCAACAGATTGATAATATACTAGATGTATATAAAAATATCCAAGCTATATTCAATTTGGATGGAAATATTCTAACTTGAAAATATTTAACTTTAAAATTTATATTATAGCAACATAACCATAAAAATGTATATAATATATATATATATATATATACACACACACAATGTACAATGTGTGTGTACATGTATGTATGTATATACGTATAACTAGTTATATAAATTTTTCTTTCGCCACTTGTGAAATTAGATCATTAGATCGTGCCATTAATGTCAACGTAAAAATAAGTAATACTCTAACACTATTAATACCTTCATAATTGATAATTGAGGAGGATTCTCCCGAGTTATTATTACATCTCGAATTATTTATGATTTCCGATAACTATACGTACACTTATTTATATTATATTAATATAAATATATACTCACTGTCAAATAATTATGTACTTTTCTTTTTAAAACGGTGTCATTGAATGGCGAATATTTTGAAGTATTTTTCACACTCTGTGAAACCAACCATTTGTATCTGACCATTGACTAGATAATGCATAGATCTGACATTGAATGCTTTTTAATACAGGCACCGACAAGGTACGATAAGGACGTGACGTTCAATGCTTTTTCATATCTCATGTTTTGGGGGTCATTCGTGGATTATGATGTGGCCAAAAGATAGATTTTAATAATTTCCAAAAATTTTTAGATATCCTTTTATTCGTCTCTGTCTATTTCGCATTTCGAACGCGGGCTTGATTGGCCTTCCATGTTGATTTTTCACGACTCGACACGAGCCAACTTTCGCACGGATTTCCCTAGGGCTCGATACACGCGTGTCGAGGCATGGATGGCAGCTAATATGGCGTCGAAGAAACGTATAGAACATCCTACAAGTGCTCAGTTTTACATAGTTATAATTTTTAGGCCTCCGGATTCCGTAATTTCAAACGTGCATATTCGGCCTGTACATATCGAATTATTTGCAGGATTGCAAATAACCGTTTTATCGCATTCATATGTCTAGGTAGATAGGAGTATGGTACACGAGAATCTATAGATTTTTACTAGGCAGATTAAATTAAATTTTCAACCAGCAGGCAGGGTTGTTCGAGAGTTGTGGATGGGATGTTTTCTAGTTAGATTTGTGGTTTAGCAGAGCATCCTTGCACTAACACCTTAAGCACGTTAGGAGATGCTTTTTAGGAGTGCCTTTAATCTGTGCCTAAATAAGTACTCAAATATTTAGATAAAATATCAGTATTATTGTTAATTAAGTGCATTTACAATTAAGGATGGCATTTAAGTAGGTAAAGTGGATAAGTAGTACATTCTTTATTAGGTGTATTTCACTGTTTAAAAATATTCTCAAGTCCCAAATATTTTTTATTTTCATAACGGCGAAGGTGTGAAATACCGATACGCATACGAAATACTATCTCGCAAATAGTTGTAATATAATTATAATCCAATTTTTATTTCCGGGTTTAGTTTTTCGCGCCGCTTTGCTCGCTGTTACTTCCGATGTTTCTTGTCGATCGCAACGATCAAAGGGCTGAACGTTTAGCAAACGCGCATCAAAGGAAGAATTTTTTCAAATTTTCTTATACAAAACTTCTTATACAAAAAAAAAAGGAAAAGAAGAAAAGAAAAAAAGCAATAAATGTTTTAGGTAAATTCCCGTCCTGAAAGTTCCATTAACATCACACCGAAGATAAAATTGGTAATCAAGTTGTTACAGTCGTAGCGGTAGTAGTATTAGTAACTGAGAAAAAGTAGAATTCTTATTATTTCCACCTTTATCGTTCCTCTTTATTGTCAATTATTTTGTTATATAAGATACTGGAGAATGCCTTTGATTATTCTCGCAGTAACGGGGGTGATAAAATAAAATGTGTAAAGAGAAGGGGAAAAATGAAATAAGTAAAGGAAGAACGAAGAAGCGACGATGGCGAATGTAAAGAAAGGTACGAATTGTTTAATACGTCTATACAGTGGTTTATTAAAATAACATTTATCGAAACAACATTTTGCTCCTGATCATCCATATTAATATGTTTAACGCCAGTACGTTTAAATATGCTTAATAGTAACAGAAACGTCGTTTTTTTGGGGATCTTACTTTGTCATTAGTGTCGTGTGTACTTGACTCACAATCAAAGACGTGTGTATACATGTATGTATGTATGTATGTATGTATGTATGTATGTATGTACGCATGTGTGCATGTATGTGCAATAAGATGCGTATATCCGACATATGTATGTACGTCGTGAAATTGATGCGAGAGAACTACGAAATGAAAGGGAATGAAGAAAATATTTATAACTTACATAAGTTACATACATAATATACACATATATAACGAAAGTAGTTAGAAAAAAAGGTATATGTATGTATGTATGTATGTATGTATGTATGTATGTCTGTGTATATATATATTTCTTTTTCTTGTTTCTTCTAAATCTTTTCGTGCATAATATCCCATTCGTATAAGATAAGACATTTAAACCTGGATAGAACGAACAGACATGTAATGCAATATTCGCAAAGTGTAAAGTATACTAGGAATTAACGTATACGATATACACACATATTTCTCGCGTGCTTTTCACGTTTCGTGAAAACTTTCGATTACGTAGGACTGTTTCCGCGCGAAACGAGGATACATACATACAGTCCGTTTCGTATTATCTTCTCCCGTATCAAGTTCTTTCGTTTCTATTCGCTCTTTTCGATTAAATTTAAAATTTGTCACACACGAGACGGTTACGGTAAGAATTCTTTTACTCCGTACATCCCTGCGTGAAATCAAACGATCGATAACACATACAAGGAGGGGGGTGGGGGGAGGGGTGGGGGGAAATCTCCGATTCGAGAATATAATTTCGCAAGAATCGCAAGTCTTAAAAAAACAAATATAAATCAAGAAGGATGTAGGCACTTGATGTTTTTACATGTAATTTTCACTTTCTTTCGTGATACGAGATTGTATTCAACGTATAAAAGTTCTACTTTTGTTGAGGGGTGAGAGGAAGAGGGAGGCGAGGGGGGTTGGTGGTGGAGGGGAGGGTACTTGCTTCTTCCGGAAGGAGATGCGTGTCTTTGAGTATCTGGAGGAAATGTTCAATTATCATAAGTCGAGCAAATAGTTCCTTACCATACGCATCTAGTGTGCTGTACGTAGTTTGGCGTCGCAGCGGATCTTTTTGCTCATCTGTTTCGTGTACCGATAATTTTATGTAGATTTTCTAAATAATCATTTCATGCAACATTCGCCATAGAGGCACGGCGCTTCTTTCAAACGATACTCGTCCTAAGACGGTTTTCGATGAAATACATACGTCGTTACGAGTCACATTTACCGAAAATTAACGGGGGTATCGTGCGTCTGAAAACAGAACGGTTAACGTTTCGTTAGCCGAATTCAACCTTATAACAGAAGAAGTTGAGTTATCGAACCGCGAATGGCGAAGTTTTCTTACTTTGTCGATCGATCTTTCTTTTCGTTATATACGCGATTGTGCTTACATCGTACACGATCGTGAGTGAATTCATCGTTAGCAACTTTCTCAAGTCGGACAGTTTCAAAATCGGCATTCACCACTGATAAGATACGAAACTGAGGAAAGTTGTCGCTGTATCTTAACCGAACATTACTGTAGTACCGAAATGCCAACTACATATGCATATCGACGTAGTTGCGTTGTTGCGCGCAAGTGCAAACTGTGAATTATTCCAAGTTGTCAAGTCGGAAGATCGTGTATTATGCGAAAACTGCGTTACATTTTCGTTTTCTTCCCTCCCCCCCCCCTAGTATCGAACACGTACTTTCTCTCCGAGGCAAAGTGCTCGTCATTTCTGTTTCTCGCTCGTCAAGGAAAACAATTTTAGGATACGTTGGTGGCGAGTCGTGGTCGCATTTTTAATAGATAAAGTAGGCCTCGTCTGACTTAATTCGTACGTACTATTACCTAATATGTTCTGTGTTTTGTTGAAGTTACTTTAATGTTACATATATAATGTTGCGTTAGAATGTTTCGGAAGACACGGCGAATATTCGCTCGAGGAAAAGAGAACGGAGGAAAAAATATTAATACGTAAATATTATTTACATGCCGATAAATGGTGAATCAGCGAACATTTTAGTGCGAACGAATTATTACGTACGTACATGGATAGTTCTTTTTTTCTGTCTTTCTTTTCTTTTTTTTTTTTTTTTTTTTAATAACGTTTATCAGTAGCCGGCAACCTATCGGCTGTAATTCGAAGTGAAACGCGACAACATCATTTGTTATTTACACGCGTAGCGGTAGCAAAGGATCGTCGGTGTTAGTAGTAGGTGCGACTGCAACGGAATACACGCGATTTTGGAAACGCGTATTTCCCCGACGCAGTCATCCTGCGGACAGGTTTCTTTTTCGTGTACGTAACGCGTTCTGTTAGCAACTGATCGACGATCGGCTCGTAATTGTTAGAGAAAAACTGACGATTCGATATCCTCGACAACGAGTGACAGAAACAAATTGACCTCAGAGAGAAATTAGAGATAGATAAGTATATACGGCATGGAGGATATAGAAATAAAGCGGTTCCGTGATTTAAGAACCACCTGGGAAATTGACATTGCGCGAAAGCATACGTACCAATGTTCGCATACTTTTTCGTCCTTAATCGCGGATAAAAATCTACGTAGTTGTCTTTTGACGGTCAAAGGTTACAGGCATCCATATGCATATATATATATATATTAGTATGTTTTTTAATTACAAAAATGATGTCACTACCGATGATGGAAACGTGTTCCTGTATTATCTGCAAATAACGGAGCTGATCCGTATACGGATAGCAATATCATGATGGAGGATTTACACAGGCGAGAGTTGGGTAGGGGAGACACTGATGTTTATTTTGCTTCTCAATCGATTATAGAATTTTCAAGGTATCGTTAATTCGCTATCAATGACGCTCGGCCGTTGAATTACTTCCTACGAGATAAATACAATTTGCACAACGAAGTAATCAAGAATTCGTAGAAAATAATTATTCGTATAGAAATGAATATATGTATACAATGTAGTATTATCGTTACATATACACATATTATATTATGTAGGTATATAAATCTACAATCTGTGGATGTCGAGGTTTATTCGAAACTTTTTATTCACTGCCACTTACTTGCGAATTATTACAATTCTCTCGTTCTAAATTGTTCCTTCGATCGACGTAATGCAATGCGGCTTTCTTTAAATTCGCATGGTTCGCTCTTGAGAGTTATCAAATTTACGTTTCTACACGTTTTGTACGTGAATCGTAGAAAATTAACTATTGCTTCAGGAATAGAAATAATTGATCTGTTTCGTATTTTGTTATTAGAAAAAATAGTGTAATATATTTATAGAGGCAAATGTAGAATAAGCGGTACGGTACGCTTTTACATGTGTTGTATACGCGCGCGTATGCGCGTGTTTGTTTGTTCGTTTGTTTTAGATAGATATTTCGCATTGTTTCAGTACGATTAAATGTTACATTGCATTTTTAAACTTTTAACATTGTACATTAATGAATACAATTTTCTTCTTTTTTCCCTTTTTTTTTTTTTTTTTTTTTTACACAAAAGCTACTAAGAATTTATGTAATTTTGTAAAATGGTAATGCACGATAGGGGTTTAGGTGCAACATTATCGCGGGATCGTATAATAGTACAATATTATTCTACCATGTAATACATATACGAGTTTTCGACGT
Source organism: Bombus haemorrhoidalis (assembly GCA_014825975.1). Classification (NCBI taxonomy): domain Eukaryota; kingdom Metazoa; phylum Arthropoda; class Insecta; order Hymenoptera; family Apidae; genus Bombus; species Bombus haemorrhoidalis. The sequence goes on along the minus strand of CM026173.1, from coordinate 13,628,444 downwards.
ACAGTAAACTGTCTCGATTAATTTCGAAAATAGATGCTCCGAACAACCGTAACTATACACATGTATGTATCGTGTGCCTCGATTTACTTGCCCTTTGTATACCGAGTTGCGAACAATACGACGTCTTAAGACGATCACACGAATGTTCTACAATTGTTCACGAAAGTAATGGAACATTTGTGATTCAAACTGTTAATGAATAAAATATGCGCTTTAGACTAGAACTTTCGAGATAACTGCGATAAGGCGCGAATCGATCGACACGAGTTCAACTCGTACGTAAACGATACACGTAAGTATATACGTGTACACAGAGCGAAACATTGTTTCGTACGGTGGAGAAATTGTACAGGTCACGATTTTTATAACCCATCGATAGAAAAGTGAAGCTAGATCGTGAAATCGACGATAAAGGCATTGATGTAATTGAGTGTAATTGATGGATCTGCAAATTTTCTTACGATCGCGGCTCCGAACACGTTTACGAAAAGAGAAGAAGAAGAAGAAAAAAAAAAAAAAAAGAAAAAAGAAAAAAGAAAGAAAGAAAAAGGAAGAAAGAAAAAGAAACGAAAGAGGCCGTGTACGATGGTACCGGTACGATGGAATAATCGGGGCAACAGCTATTTTGAAAACACGCGGCGACTAAAAATGTAAAAGCGCGAAGTCATTCATTTGCCAACACCTTGGATCGTTGCAAGCACGGCAACGGTTCTCGCGGTAATCGTAATTATTATTTTCGATGATATATCTAATCTGAAAAGGTTGGTCCATTCTAACAGCGATTTATCGGCATTTCCATACGCATCGATTCGATCGATCCTCCGCTGGTTAGTTTATCCAAACCAGCCGAATATGGTTTAGATAGATCGGATTTTGAGAAAGCTAATCTCGAGTTAGAATCGCGCCACTTATCGATAATCTTGCACGCACACGTGTGCCGTCGCATCCTGTTATGCTTATGAGCGGCCTAATGGGATTCTGTGCTTTCAGAGAATACAGGTTATCGATTTCTTTGTTATCCGTTGTAGCGCTTTCCAATATCGCTGTCGTTTGTAACGAGGCGACTTTGAAACGCTCTGCGACACACGAATCAACGACAGCTGTGTATGGCTGTGGCAGATATAACGAAACGCGGTTCGCAATTCCCCATCGAACGTGTGTACGTGTATATATATATATATATATATATCTCGTATGTGAAATATATGGTACGTGGTAGGCGAATACCAAATACTTTTCCCATTTCACGATAATTCGTATTTCCATACGTCTCGAGATATGATACGCTCTGTAACGTTAATTTCTTCGCTTTCGCGTATTTCGTTCGTATAAGGGCAACGAAAGATTCGCAGAAAGTAATTGAAACCGGTTGAACTTGATATCCTTAGCCGTGATTACCTTACCACTTCGAATTACCTTTACCTTTACTTCTCTCTTTTTATGTATCTGCGCATGTAGCATGATCGAATCATGGATCGAAGTGAATTAATAGAAAGATAGATTTTTCCGTTGGACCGGAGAAAGGAATTTCTTATGTCCCGCGTCCGTACGATTTCTCTCGTTATATGGTCTCGCGTTGCGACTATTTCGTATCACGAGCGATAGATGTAACGTGATTTATGTAATCCAACGTTCTCGTAAATAAAAGCAACGATCGACTTGGATTGGTTCAAGGTAACCGCTATTCTGGTATCGATCATCGAGCGTCTATCGAGAGTACAGAGGTGTACGTGAAATCGTTTCGGATGCGTTTCGGATGCGTTTCGGATGCGTTTCGGCTGCGTTTCGGCTAGCTTTAATTAGAAACCTTTTGACCGTTGTGAACCTTTTCGATGAATTTTTCAGCCAGACGATGCACGATACAGCGAAGCGCGAAACCATGAAAGAGGGGGAGGGACGTAAAGATATAAAGTATGAAAAATAGAGATGGCTAGGATGGATAATATCGCCCGTGTACAACCATCGTTCTATATCATTTTCGATAAAAATGTTAAAACCGACTCCTATCGGTTAATACCTTCTTGAACGTTCGCCGTTCAGATTATCACTGTTTTTGTTAATATCACGTTACTTCGTCACTTCTTAAAAGCTTATTTCTTGCTTGAAATTTGAATTCCTCGTTTTTAACATCGTCAACTTATTTACGTATTACGTACAGTCTCATTCTGCTAAACTTCCACGTTTAATTATCTTTTCACCTGTTTCTCAGAGTTTCTTAAAGCGCGTAACTTCATCATGTAATTCGATAGCAAAAAGAAATCTTTGCCTTCTCCCTGACTAATACGTGCATCAACGAGCAAAGAACTTTGTTCGAGGGTTTCTAGAAAATTATAATTTCGTTACCGTGTACTGTATCTAAATATAAAAACGAGAAGCACGTTTTTATGCTCATAAGATATAAAATATGTATACAACGCACGATGTAAAATATAAAATATAGATATATGATATATACGAGAGATATTTAAATTTATTTAAAATCTAAAGTTAGTTTTAAAGTGATAATAGAATTCTCGCATAGGGATATTGTCTTGTATTTATATCATCGAGTGATTCATCGATTGTTACAGATTGTTCGCGAAAACTGAACGGAAACGGTCAAACTAAATCGACGATTGTCCATTTCTTTTTTTTGCGTTACTTTCTTCTTTTTCTTCTTTTCTTCTCTATGTACGACCCCTTTCGACTAGTACGAGTTGGACAGAGCTAAGTTTCAGATTTCTGTACTCGGCTGTTTTCGCGAATAAACATTTCGCAGAAACTTTTGAACGTGAGCAACTGCTAATCGTAATTGCTGGCAGTCAATTCGGTTCGAAACGATCCTTGATACGTGTGTACCGTATATACATGGCTGAAATTCCATAATCGATAGCGCGGCGAAGCGAGGGGCCATCGAATAACAAGGTAACGCTATTTTTGTAGAATCTTTGCTCCCTTTTACAACCTGCCCTAACCATTTCATCCCGAAACTTTCGTGTGGTGTTCAAACAACATGTACGCGCTATGTCGTGAATATATGTCGTATATAATAATACAGGTATACGTACGTGTATATTATGAATCATGGCGAGAGGAGACTGCGGGATCGTGTTCGACCGATACAAATAATTAAACGGAGAAAAGTTTTCTTCCGCCAACTCGCGAGTACGCGGAAACGTTAAACGAGAACGCGTTATCTGTTTTCTTTGGCCGTCAAGAGAGTGAACGAGATACGATAATCATAGCCATTTCTCACGAGTTATGCATTTCCCATGTCCGAGACCTGCTCGAAGGAAAAAGATTTCAAACCTAACTACAACCCATAGGGCATCCGTCCGCTTGTGCCTCTGTAAAGAAAAACGTTGCACAAAGATTTATCTCTGTCTCGCTTCCGTCGAATACGTTCGATCGTACCGATCGCGCATCGCGGATCAGAGTATCCGGACAAACTATTTTCTTTTTTTTCTTTTTTCTTCTTTTCTTTTTATACACACTTTGGAACAAACGAACGATCGCGCCATCGGCTGATTTATTCGATCTCATTGCTTTCGAACCTCGGTTTCTTCTCGAAAACTACGACTGCCGATAGGAAAAGCGATCAGCGAATCGGCAAATCATTTTTGTTCCTTACAAACGAAAAGGCTAAGACGACTAGGATTTAGCGGTGCCGCTTTGCGCTTTGTCGTTCTGAGCTTTGTCGAAACCGTCGATTAACGTTTCGATGATGAATTTGATCGTCACTTTGTAGGTGCTCTCCACGTTCTCCGAGTATCGATCTTCTAAAGTTCGCTTCACGGCTTCTAAGAATGGTTGCTCGATTTTCTGAAAATAAAATTCATTGAGAGAGGAGCAGGAGGGGGCGGTGGTGGGAACGGGCAGAGAGAAAGAGAGAGAGAGAGAGAGAGAGAGACGTCAAATGGGTCAAAGTCGAAATAGAATTCTTAACATTTACGACGTATATTTAGCTAATTAATCGTTTGTCTCCCGTTTCATTTCGTATATACGTTCCTATAATTGTTAACGAATGCTAAGTTTAGTAACTTGTAAACTAGATAAAATGCTAGTTATACGCGTTTCCGTGTTTTGTCCGTTTAACGCCATCGATCGAGTCGATATATGCAAAAGTTTTACAAGCTATAATAACATTGCGCGAAAACATGGCACAAAGTGTTACATATACAAGTTTCAACGTAGCCTTTCGATCGGACAGACATTGATTTTGTAATGTGTTTGATCATAATGCTGATTTAAGAAATATCGCACGATAAAGATTATTACATTATAGTATCGGCGCTCGATCGAAGCAGCGTAACGGAGAAGCGAACGGTCGGCTTGGAATCGCTAACAGAGTCGGGTGAAGAATTTTCGGGAGAAGAGGAAAATGGTAAAAGAAGAGGAAAGCAAATTCGTAGTATCCCGCGATGTTATATGGTACGTGCAACGTCTCTATGGTACACCACACACGGTAATACGTATTACTGTCCAACTTTGTCTCGGTGAAACAATGGTATCTCAAGGTATATTCAGCAGCGACGATAGAACGTAACGAATCTGACGAAGGGGAGGTTCGAGGCGCGAGAAAACCGGAAATCAAGGAACTTTTATTCGACTATCGTTGACGAGAAACCGTAGTATAGCAAACCGAACGTTGCCTACAGAATCTCGATGCCTACACCGAGACGTTCCATTCGATCTTCGATCGCGTCGCTTTATCGCGTTCTGGTACTACGATTTTGGAAAAATGTTCACACATTTGTGAAATAGTAACGTGATAACGAACGACGATATCGCATTTGTTGGTAACGATAATATCAAGTATATAACAAGTGTTACTTTTTACGCGTTGCTTACCCAAAAGTACTGCGGATTAAAGTCAGGGATCTTTGTATGCGTGGCTCCGACCTGATGAAGACAGGCGAGGAAATCATCCATATTGTCGAGTCCTCTGATACCTTCGTCCAGAGCAGCCATTACCTTTTCCGCGTGTTTGCCCAATTCCACCATATCGAAGCGCTCCTCTTTCGATTTCAAGTCGAGAAAACGCGAGAACATTTGCACCAATTCCTCGTTTTCTTCGAACAACCTGCGAATAAACGAGAGAGATTAAAGTTTATGAGAGGTCGAAGCTTGATATCCTACTTTCTCTGTCGTCAGTTCGCGTAGTTGACGCTTTACCGAAATTTTTATTACCGCGTTTCCTATTCTTTAGCGATAAATAATATATTTTGAAAGACGCGTAGAGAAGAGCACGCGTCTAAGATAAAATTTCGAAACTATGACGCGTAATTGCACGGGACGAAGAGAGATCGAGGTAGGAGGAAAGATCAGTTTGCCAATGTCTACGAACGTTTAGCGATGTGTTAGAGCTATTTATCGAAAGATGCCTTATAAGCTGCTACTTTCTATAGAAAGTGTCCAAAGTTGAGAGTAAATTTTATTAAATAAAAATCAATACCAAAATCAAGTTCGTGTACGACTTTATCCGCTATTCGGATAAAATCGTGTTTCAACGTTTTTTACCTATGACAAGGAAAGGTACTTTGTTTTTCTAGAATTCTGTAGCCGTCGTAAATCTTGTACTTGGCCTTTAGGGGATAGAAGCTTTTACGATATATCCTGTGTACTTTCTGCGAAAGTAAAACTCGCGAAACTTGGTCCGTGACACTTGGTCGAGGCAACGCTGTTGTTCCACGAGACTCTATCCTTGTTTCCTTCCTTTACTCGTTTGGCTTTATAGCGGCCGTTTCCTCGTTTTCCTGTCGAATATTGTTTTTCATTTTGATTATCATTCATTTATTCGCGTCTTATTCGTGCCTCTCGGCTTTGCACGACTTCCGGCTGTCCATCGCGTTGGACTTGAAGATGCGGAAAGTCTTCGTTCCCTAGGTTCAATACGAACGTTTTAAAATCTTGGACCGACGAAGCTTATGTCTTTAGGTAGGACGAGTGTCGCGAGAGTATATTTTAGATGACGAAGGAATAAACATCCGAGAAACGATCGTTGCTTGCTATGCTTGTAATAAGTATTTCTGCCTCGAGTCCTATTCGAATCGCGTTTCTTCTGTTTCTACGTTTTCAGTTCACTTCGGTTCTTAAGCGGCTGAACGTTGTTAATTTCGACTTTGCAGGAGCCTCGTAAGACGTCGAGCAACAACGAGCTCAGAGATTTGATTTCGACGTATAAATAAAACCGTTATTAACGCATCGCGCGTTTATCATTGTCATACGTATAACCTACTTTACAAGCGTCGCTTTTCGCCTTATGTGGCAACGTTGTATAGCAATACGCAACTTTGTACATAATACGCAACTTTGTAGATGTGACGCAACGTAAGGACACGTTGTACGTGTACGTGTACGTGTTCCACGTGTGTTGGTGTGTTGGTGAACGAATGGAATCGATAGTAAGGAACTTTGATAAGGCCCTTGAGACGCGAATAGCTTTTCAGAGGTAATTATCGACTTTGATGTTTCGTAATCGATCCGCCAAATTTATATATGGTTATATGGTAGTCTGTACATACGGATGTGTACGATCACCCTAGGAGAATAGCTCGAGACGCAACGTTTCATAGCTTAGACGCCAATTTAACGAACTTGATTAAATTGAAAAGTAAATCGTTAAATTAAAAACGACGACGACGACGACGACGAAGAACGATACTAGTTATATCGATGCGTAGGATGCAGGTAAAAATAAACAATAAAAAGGTCTGTGCGTCAGAAACGCTTCGATACGCCGGTAACCGGCGATTGTCGATTTCCAACGGCTATCGACCGTCGTTTGTCGCATCTGTGAGTAACCCAGTGAGTAAGTTTAGTCAGCGTATATGCGACGCGACACTGTTTTCTCGGTTTTCCAACCGAACGGAGAAAGCAGATCATCTACCGTCGTTAAAGAGAATGGATCGTATCCAACGACTGGAGCGCTATCGATCACGAAAAACGGCAAACATTTCGTTTCTACGTGTACGTATTACTCGTCAACTACGTTGACGGGGGGAAGACGCGTAAAGGCAATTTCGAAATGTCCGCCTTTGTGGGAAAAGTTCTCGTTTTATTTATTTATCGTAACGAATAAAAAGAGAAATCCTTGCTTCTCGATTTAGGCACCCTTCCTACCTGCTCTTTCGTTTTCATTTAGATGGAGCTGCACGTACGATAGAACGAACGTCGTCTATTTGTTTCAAGACGAGTATCGTTGAAAATTACAAGATTGGCGATGCTTGGCGATTTAAATGGTAGGGAACAGCGAGGAAGGAAAGAAAGAAAGAAAGAAAGAAAGAAAGAAAGGGGCGAAAAATTTCGCGATAAAGAGATAGAGGTAAAGAGATGGTCGGAGGAGTGCAGTTGGTTAGGAGAAACGGGTTAAGTTTGAAAGAAAGCAAGAAAGCAAGAATTATGGACGAAGAAAGATGGGGAATAAGGAGGAAACGAAATGAAGGGAACGAGAGGAACGAACGATCGGTTTGAAAGCGGACGAAAAATAGCAGGAAAGGGAACGGAGGGAAAAGGAAGAAACGGGATAGACTCGTTTTCACGTCGGCTCGCCTAGAAACGACAGACACGAACGCACTATTTCTGCGCTTGGTCACGCGAATAGTCTGAAAATGCCAATACGAGGAAGTCCATTGTTCGTTAACAGCTGGGATAGAGAGGGAGAAACAACGATCGCCTGCGTTTCACGTCGGAACCTTCAATCCTCGAACGCTCGTTAACATTGAGAAACAGAAGGCAAAGAAAAAAAGAAAAAAAAAAGGAAAAAAAAAGGGAAAAGAAAAAAGAAGAAAGAAAAGAAATAAACGTGGCCGCGTGTATCGTTCGGTTGTTGTTAATCGCTGTTTATTCGTTTACGTTTGCTGTTTCACCCGAATACCTTGGCGAGGCTATCGTCGAGGCTATGTTATCGCGAAGCTGTAATCGACGCATCGATACCAGAGACGGAGGGACGAAAAATTCCGCCATACTTTTGATACACGAATTTCACATGAATTTAATTAAACACTCTGATGATAATCTATCTCCCGATTGTTAATCGGGTGATATTTGTCAGAGCGTACGGAGCACGGTTTCGATTCGGAATCGGCAGAGGGATAAATCTGTGCAAAGATACCAGTGGAGAATGAATATATCGTACAGACTATATCGTTTATCCACGCTTCTATACTTTGCTCCGTGGTTGATTATTGGTTCACGGAGGGTCGAATCTGTGCGGTTTTTTCCTCCGGTCCACGATAAATTATTTCAGGGTAGCCCTTTGTAGGCATATCCCGTACGCTCTAATTACGCCGAGAGAGTGCATCGATATCAGGAATCTCGTCGATTCAGTAACAAGTGGATAGATAAAGATAGAAAATAAAGGGAGTGAAAGAGATGGACGCGTGTACGTTAAAAGGGTAGCAAGTAAACGAGGAGCAGCGAATAATGGAATCATTTGTCGTCGAACGATATCGGACATCGGCGAGGAGAGCGTAATTAGATGGCGACTAAACTTATAAATGCTCCTTTGTGGACATGCATTTGCTTTTTCTACTCGGATGTTTCATCTTCATGGAACGGCGACCGGCGACTATCGTAAATAGATCGTTCGATGGTAATCCTGAAAACGACGAAACGATAAAGTAAATGTAGCATGCAGATCGTAATTTGATCACGATACCTGTGTGGTAAATTATAGTTGTAGGCATAATCGTTTCATAGTTAACCGAGAATCTGTTGGTCGTAACATTCGATCATTATATCCGCTCTGATTGTTTCTCTTGTACGCGTACATGTATATTAAACGCAATTATCGATTATTCGATAAGTAAAATTATTATTCGCTACTTTGAATTATTAAATAATCGATAGATAATCGTTAGTCCCGTTACATTTCGTTCGACTCCGAAACATTCGTACAGAATAGATAATATTGCTCTGGTTTCGTTAATTTATAATTTCCAACTATCTTCGATGCTGCTTTTTCCCCTCTTGTTAACGGATATTTTCGATACAAACGACGAACGGAAGAAGGAGGCTTTTAATTTTTCAGTAAAATAATAGCGAAATAATAAGACTATGTAATTCACGTTCGACCAATGAAATGAATAGAGTTGAGAGTAAAGATGATTTCTCGCCGATATACGATTCCGTCCTCCCTCCTGTTTCCCCAATGATCTCCTTTATCGAAGCTTGCCAAATTTTCGTCGTTCGGCGCTGGTTAACGTTTCAAGGACGCGACTGAAGGATAATTTGGCAAATGGAAATCGTACGCAAAAGATACTCGTAAAATACGAGTTTAAGAAAAATGTAGAGTCGCTGTGATGCGTGTGAATTTCGTGCTAAGAGCGAAATCGATTAAGAAAGGTGAACCGAGAGTGGGAATACCGAGTATAGGTAAAATCTAATATTGGATGACGTGTTATAGCGGAGATTTCGGCTCTAACCCTTACCTGGATTATCGATTTTACTTTTATAAGCGGCGTATAACGCCGTTCGTGTATAGGAAATTATCTAGAACTGCTACGTGTAACATTGGAGAAGCTGCTTGTTATCTACGAAATAATTTAACGATAACCTACGATATAATTTCAATTTTGCCTGTTTCTTTAACACGTTGATCGCCAACGAACACAATTAAAATTAAAATCGATATTTTGGTCGAAATTTATTTTGATTTCCATCTTTCGAGATGCCCCATATTTTCTTCTATTTGCCGCGGAAGGGACAGACAAAAGAGGATAGCACGTAGGGTCGAACAAAAGAGGAAACTCTGTTCGGCATGATCCGCGTGAATCCGAACGAAAGTTTTACGCGTATTTAGCATGTTTAGAGAATTTCATCTTACTCGTAATACGAGTAAATAACTTGAAATCGACTATTTAAAATTTATAAATAAGCCGGCAAATACATTACAGTAGACGCTTTACGAACAGAGTAATTACATATTTACATTTTTTCCCCGTATAATTTCCTTCGCTATACAGCGTCCGGTAAATGTTAACATCTCGCGTTTAAACAAAAATACCGTCTCATTCAGAGTGATTTTTCGAAAATTGATTTCTACGCCGAATTTACCTAAATACGTAGCGTATCACGCTCGGTTATTACAGGCCAATTATTCCGAAATAATATCTAGAAACCTATCGTTGTTTCGCGAACGATGGAAAGGGTCAGAGACCGACGTATAAAGACAAACGAAGGGAAACTACGTGCGTTTGACGGAGAAGAAACCGGGGCTAAAATCTAGTATCCGTGGACGAACGGCGAAAAGAAAGAAAGAAAGAAAAAGAAAAAGAAAGAAAAGAAGAAAAGGGAAAAAGGCAGTCTAATTGTCCAATTTAATTATCTGCAAAGGCCTCGTTTCGTGATCCGTTATTTCTCATTAACTAGCTGCGTATTTTCTTCTTTTATTTCCGTTTATTTATATCGAACGTGCGTTCCTTTTCTTTTTTTTTTTTTTTTCAATTCGATGGTTATGGTACACTTTCACGATGAATATATCGTATGTCCAGAATATCCGTGATTTGTTTCCTCTACGATGAAAGGAGAAGCACGTCGGTCGACATCCCGGTACCATGTGGTAGTTGGTAATAGATGTTTGTGAATTTCGGAGCCAAGCGTTATCCTACTACCGTGCAAATTGGAAACATTTCGAATACGATTAATATAAATATATAAAGATATAAAGTTGCAAGTTCGTTTGAAACGGGTGTTATTTCGGTGTACGTAAATTCTTCGTTATCCAAATGTTTTTATTACTCGAGACCTATCGATCCGGACGTTGTTTGGACATTTTGGATGATAGAAAACACGATATACCAGTGGATACGAAGACAGGTTGTAACGAACCTGTTGGAGGAATATGCGCTGTTTGGAAATGTGCGTTTGACGTAGTATGAAATAAATTGCGTGATTGGTATCAATAAAAATATAAAATCTCCTTAGAACGGAAATTTTATTGAGCGATCCATCGAGTAACCATGGAATCGAATCGCCTATAATTCGTCAGATTAACACGATTAATTTGCTTGGATTAGAAAAAGTTAAGAGGAACGATTGTCTTTTATAATATACGGTCTCTCGAGAAAAGATTAAAATTCGTTTAAAGTTTAGGTCGTTATCGCCCGCTAATGAATGACGACGAACGTCGAAAATTTTAGCGATACCACGACGAAACTAAGAATCGACCGATTTCAGTCTTTTAACGATGCATTTTGAACGTTATCGACTCGATATTAAACACGACGATAGAACGTTTGTAATGACGGAGAGACGGGAAATTGGCGAATAGCATCGCTTTCATATCGCTTCAGTCATCCTACAGAGTCTTTCGAAAAAACGTCTACCTTTCAACAGCATGGTTTTAGTTGTTATTGATCTCTCGCGATTAATTACGTCACACGTTACGTTATTAATTATATTACGGAGCCGCGTACCCTTTCTTTCGTCTCTGGATTCCGTGCGACATCGTGTACTTAATGCACAGCCTAGCGACACGTAATTTTTATAGAACTTTTCTTACGTTTAATACGTAGCATCAATGCGTTACAAACCTCATGAGCATAAAGACACCGGTCGTTTCTAGCTTTCTGGAGACCGCTTTCCAACTGGCCATAACCGTAAATTTCTGTTTCGCTGTTAACGGAAGCCGTGGGTCCGTGGTAGGTTGATTCGGTGTGGCCAATTTGCTGAGTTCGCAGCCCATGTCGAGTATCGGTGATCTGTTCCTTTCTTCTTCGGGAATAGGGTTCCACCTTGGAGGACAATTAGCAGATTTGGCCGGATCGAGCGGGAAAAATCTTCAACCCTGTACGAAGCTTCGTCGATCTTCGACTCGCTTCGACCATGGAATCGTAGCGGGATCAATCCGGCCGAAAAACGGACAAACGGAGCAAACTTTAATGAAGCGGCGGGCAACCAGCTGGTTTCCCACGGTGTTTCATCGAATCACTCGCGTCGAAGCGTTTCACTGGATTTTTGCCCCGAAGGATTGAACGTATTAAGAAAAAGGCTAGTCATTTATAATCCCTCGTTGCTCACCACTTGGTTACCGCTTTACGAATAATCGATACGATGCAACGCGTTGTTCGATCGTTGGCGTCCCATTCGAAGTTACCGTAGCCGTCGTCGTCGTCGTCGTCGTCGTCGTCGTCGTCGTCGTCGAAATCGAAACTGTTGCGTTTAAGCGAAAAGTTCAAATCCATTCGTCCTCCTGCTGGTCTCCGTTGTTGATAATTTTTCATTTAAAGTTCATTTATGATACACGTGAAAAACTCGTTCCTCCTACTCCTCCTCCTTCTCCTCCTCCTCCTCCTCCTCCTCCTCCTCCTCTCCAATATGCTTTATCTTCTGCGAATAGTCAAGACGAATCACCAAGTAACAACGAACCACGGTTCTTTCCAGTCTTTTCACCGTTTCGAATCGAATGCAACGATGCTTTGCCGAAATATTCTAGCAGAACGACCGCGGCGGAATACTGTAATTAGAACAACTTGCTTGATAAGTGGTAACGATTCGTTTGGTGGAAAAGGGGAGACGGTGGACGTTGCTAAGCGCGGATTTCGGTTTCCCGATCGTCAAGTTCTAATAAATCCCGATGCGACATTTATTGTATGCGGTTATAGGGTTTTCGCGAGATTTCGAACGTACCGACGCGACGCGATGTCGAGACGAATACGTACCGATCGGTAATTATACGTACGCAGAGGCCCTGAAAATCTAAAAATTAATCGTCCACATGGAATTAAGAATCGTCCAAAGAATTCAGATAATGGAAAAACAAATGTTTTCTAATTCTCGTTCTATTGAGAATGTATAATAAAATTTTATAATTTTCTATCTGAAACTTTCTAGTCCAAGCGGACTACTACTCTTCGAGCAAGCCGACTTTTCGCCAATATCATCTGTCCCGTTCGATGTTCGTAAATATGTTAAAAAAAAAAAAAAAGAGGAAAAAAGAAAAAAGAAGAAAAAAAGGGAACGAGAAATAATTACCTCTCTGGAAAGGAATGTATCGATCAACGTGTAATTATCGAATTGCTCGAACGACCAAAGACTTGAGCTTTAGCGTAGCAGAAACTAACGAAGATACGAAAATTCTCGTTCGACCGTTAACTTTGTAGTTTTAATTGTTAAAGAGATTCGTCTGTGATTCGGAGTTGAACCGACGGTCGTAACGACGGAAATAATTGGGATAAGAAGGGGGAACGAAAGTCTCTAACTCGATGGAAAAATGTAAAACTCGAAGGAGGAAGCGATAAAGAAGGTGAGAATGAAGGAAAAGGGAAATATGTCTGAAGGAATAATCGGGAGACGGAAAAGTTTTTAACGAAGGATACTTCGCCTCGCGCGAGACACGAAAGACACGAAAAGAGGAGAGAGAGAGAGAGAGAGAGAGAGAGAGAGAGAGAGAGAGAGAGAGAGCGTAAAAATTTGAATAATCTTAAAAACAGGTTGACCTGTTGTTACATGATGTTGGTCGAATGGCTGTAAAATTTGGTATGGAGAAGCGAATGATCGATCCGATCCTCGTCGAGTTAACGTTTACGAAACACGGTGAGCGAGTATAACGGAACAAGAGCGTCATGGAAAAACTTGGAAACGGGAAAATAAATACGAAATCGTTTCCTTCTGTTTCACGCCCGATCGACGAAGGAACACGAAGTACGATGTTGACGCTTGCAAGCAGTAGCCGTCATCGTTTCGACCAATTTGTAGGAAAAGATCTTGTCGATTATTTTGCACAGCAAAGCGTAGAAATTAATTGGTAGTAGCAGCACGTATACACGCGCATGCACGTGTGTACGTATCTATAAATTCCGTATTAAAGCGCAACCACGCGTTACTAGATCGCGTATGTTTATACAAATGCATATTTTTATCGGAACGAACGAACAGAGCGAACGAATAAGCGAAGACTCGTTCTGTATTATAGCACGTAGTTTATTCTAAATATGCGTTTGTTATATCTTCGCACGCTATGCATACCATGCGCATTTCCGTACATCTTTGTACATTTAAATTTACCATGAACGCACAGACGTCGATATTCGTATAATACGTATTATGGTTGGATCGTATAGGCGGTTCTAATTGCCGTTTAATTACTGCTTGAATCGATCGTAGTAATCCGTCTGGCGATTCAGCAGGATTCATTTTATCCGACTCGTAGATTAGAAACGAAACAACTGGAAGATATCGAGCTTGTCAAACGTTGGATTGCGACGAGTCGAACTAACTAACTATCTGCCAACCACTGCCGTAACGTATATACATATTTACTTTGACAGATTCACCTACTACCACCATCTTTCTACGATAGCCGTAGTAACAGCAATGGATAAAATCAGTCGAGATTTTCTTTTATCCGTGACGCGGTTTCCTTATTTTCCGACTAAATTACTCGTGCCGTGGAATATTAAGCAAGTGGCCGGATACTTGCGAGCAGCGTACAGCGTACATCGTACAGCGTACAGCGTACATCGTACATCGTACAGCGTACAGCGTACCGTGTACAGAACGGTGTACAGAAACAAGGAAGTGGAGGCGTATTCGAAATTTCAGCCCTTTTCACTTTCTACTTTACACTTACTTTTACTAACTTTTCTCTGGGCATTGGCACATCGAATCGACGTGTACGTTAGAACTGGAAATCACGGGTGCACGAACGGGTATACTATAAAATTTCACTGCTATGATACCGACGATAAGTTTGATTTGGGGCGAGAAGCTCGGTGCGAAGGTGTCTCGAGGACTGGAAAAGAATAAAGTTGAGTCGAAATCAGTGCGATGCTGAACACCGACACCGTGTCAAGCGTTTTCGCACGAATATCAATTTCGGCCGAGACAGTTTCTCTCGTAGGACGGTGCCGGAACGGAAAGAAATGAAAAGGGGAGGAAAGGAAGGAAACGATAAAGCGACGAAAGATCGTATAGTCGGTGTGCTTTTTAGGAAAGCATCGTCCACCGTTCAATTTCCTCTCTCCTCGGTGTAGGTAGGTAAACGGAGGAAACAGAGAAGCGCGGAAGAATCACCTGGTGGATGGACGAAACACGGTTTCTCTGTCGATCCCCGACGAACCGTCAACCGAATCGATTCGCACGATTTACAAGCCACGAGCTACGATTGTCCTTCCCTTGTTTTAAATAGGTCCTGGCTCGTTGGTCAGCGGAGCGCCGCTTCTGCATTCTGTTCCCTCTTCCTCGTTCCGGTCGAAGGAAGAGAGAGCCGAGAGGATATATGGTTAACGCGCGCCAGTATCCTCAGCGACGCATCCTTTTCCCAGAGGAGCAAGTTTTCGTTCCGCATGTGTGTGTACGTGCGTTGTTCGTTGCGAGTAGGCGCGACTGGTGTCGGCGGAGCCGTTCATTCGCGGTTTCTAACGCGGCTTCCAAGGACCTATCGCGATTTTCCAACACGTTCTCGTGGTCACGGTTCCAGTTTTCTATCTTTAGAACGTCTCCCGGGGCTCGGATCGTTCGCGTGACGATGATTTGCGCAACCGTGTTGCCTTCAGCCCGGACGAGCCGAGACTGAGCCACCGGTAACAAGTGCTCGGGTCGAGCACGCACATGCGCGCAGCCACATCCACCCCCTTGTCTTTTCCATCTTCCCTTATAAACCCCTTTCCTCTCCTATCGTCCCTCGCCCTTCATCCCCCACCGCTTATTTCCTTCCCCACTCGGCGTTAATCTTCCTCGATACAACCTGCGACCAATTAATCGAGCGCTTTGCGCTTTTCTTCACCGGCCGAGGCAACGAGTTCCTCTTCCACTTACATATATATATATGTTTTATATATATATATATATATATATATAACATATATATATGTAAATGTAAGTGGAAGAGGAGCCGTGCTCCTTTGCATACCTTCAGCCTCTAAAAGCAGCGTTACGCGTTCGTAGAATAGACGATGTTCGTAATATCGTCGTAACGAATATCCTTCCGCGCGATTTTCCGTACGGAATAAAATAAAGCAAAACTACTCGTCTGAATATATTTTACGATCGTAACGATGGTCACCTCCGAACGAGGTGGAACGGTGGAGCGGTGGAACGCTAACCTGGCTACCGGCAACGGCAAATCCGACAGGTGTGTTTACGTTCGTTAAGGACGCAGGACGAGAGGGTTCCGTGAAAAGGCCGGAAGATGCTCGGCTCGCGAGCACCTACCAATCAGCTGGCTTTGCGTTAATTCAACCTAAAGCCGCGCGGCGAGGTTTCCGTTCTTTTCTCGCAGAGGCCGTTTCTTAGTCAGTTCGTGACGACGCGTGCCCTCGACGCGACGTACCTCTCGATCTCGTTCGATAAATCCATTTTCCGTTGATCGATCCGCGATCATTCCACGACACCGCTCTCTTCTTTCCTGTCGTCGTCGTCGTCGTCGTCGTCGTCGTCAATTTGCCGGACGGACGTTCGCTTTTATCCGATTCCCTCCTTTCGTATTCGTGTTGATCGATCGGACTCGATCAACGATCGATCGGCGATCCGACAACGGTGAACGATTTCGTGACAATTCGTCAAGTTGGAGCGATATTCGCTTGAAAACGTGATACGACAGGATCGTTAAAGTTGCTCGGGTTTTAAAAAGAGGGGAGCAGGAAGGAACGCGCGTTCGTATAAAAGTGTGAGGAACGATCAACGATCGAGCAAGAAGAGAAGGTTATCGAACGACATATCGTCGTGATGGTAGATATTGTCGCGTCAGTTTGCTATGCAAGCGCGATACGTATGTAAATTTACCGCGCGTATTAACATATCCGAAATTATCGGATGAAAATTATTGTTGCGCCCGATAAAAGATAATTACGTAATTACCCCGTAATTATTTCCTTCTATGTGTACGTATCCTTTTGTTTCTAGAACGGTATTTCGTATATATACATATTTCTATAACGGTATAAACGAACGACATGGTTACGTGGTTATTTCGTATATTTGTATGAAAAATAAGCGTGAAATTTGCGTTGTACAGTGAAGAACGATGAATGTTGATAAGTACGAGAGGTGCCAAAGATATCGGTGAGGCGAACCTAGACGAAAACAGCGACCCTTTTGTTGGCCAGGTGAGCGCGACGAAACACCTTGGAAACCTTTTTTTTGCTTCTTCCACTTGCGACTTAGGCAATTCCTATCGTATTCCCGTTATTACCGCCGTGTGATCTACGGTGCATGTACTCGTGTGTTTGGCTCGATGATTCTTACGCGTTCTGTAATTCATACAGGTCTATCGCTCCGTTAAACGATCCTACTCGTTACGATATAATTCGCTGTACTAAAAGCTTGTTAAAACGGGAGATTAGTTTTACAAAGCGTTTTACAAAGTTTGAATTATCTAGATATTTTCTTCGAATCGGAAAAACTGAAAATTATTCGAGTCTTTGTTCGAGCGAGACCGTGACAGAGCGCGAAGAAATACTTTTGTATACCAACGAATAACGGTATAGTTACATTTTGCCACCGCACATAATACGATTTAATTTTGTCCGTTTGCTTCGAGACTGTAGCCTCCTTTAAGTTGCGTAAAGCGTTTTGTAGGTATTTGTGCGAAACTAAATTATTGTTTCTACAAGTTATACATTCTCTCTCTCTCTCTCTCTCTCTCTCTCTCTCTCTCTCTCTCTCTCTATCTATCTATCTATCTATCTATATATCTATCTATATATCTATATATCTATATATCTATATATCTATATATCTATATATCTATCTATCTATCTATCTATCTATCTATCTATCTATCTATCTATCTATCTATCTATCTATCTATCTATCTATCTATCTATCTATCTATCTATCTATCTATCTATCTATCTATCTATCTATCTATCCATCTATCCATCTATCCATCTATCTATCTATCTATCTATCTCGTGTACTATTCTATATTTCATTGCACAAGGTATGCGATATTTAATTACTCACGTAGCTGTACGAAACCGACACAAGGTATAATTGTTTTTCCTTTTCTTTTTTTCGATCGTAGCAATTTTAGCGAAATTCCAAGTCAATTGAAAGTCGACTAATACGGATTGCTATTGTTATTCGTGTTTCATTTGCTGACACTAGCTTCAAACGTAGTTGGGAAATTCTATATACGCAGCTTGTATTCATCTATCGTACACAAAGTTCGTGCGAGTCGAACCGAGATAAAAACATTTATGCGTTACGCGAATAACTCTGAATGCCACGAATAATACACGCGGTGTTGGTGGCATGTTCAGATTAATTCGTTCCATTTAATTCGTCTAGTTGTTGCGTACTTGTAAGTACTTTTAATTTGTGTTATAAGGATAAATTGATAAAGATAAATAGATACGCGTTAAAGCTTGAAAACGCTTGACGAATTTCGGCCGCTTGTTCGTCGGAAATTAACGTGAATTTCATATAAATACGCGCGTACAATTCTCAACTCAAACACGTTTTCTGCCTTATTTCTTCGATAACCCCAAGAAAGTGAAAAGTGAAATTGTTTTCTGCAAAGGGTAAATTGGCCGCTATAGGATATCCGGCGATGTTACAAGGCGAATAATTATTGCCTGTTATAACTGAAACGAAAGCAACGCGAGAGGATAATATTTTCAAGAGGACAATGCCGCTGTTCGCGTCCAGTTTCGAGATTTTGGAGTAGAATTATTGGCATAGCCGGCGCCGAGCTTCGTCGAAATCGTTGAGCTTAAAGAAACGGTAGAATCCGCTTATTGTTGATATTCGAAACGAAACTTGAAATAAATTAGTGGATAACTTGCACCCAACGGGTTGACGGAAGCGAGCAAAAACGAAAAAAAGAAAAAGAAAGAAAGAAAAAGAAAGAAAGAAAGAAAGAAAGAAAAAGAAAAAAACTCGCCAAGTATCGAACGAAAAGGTATCGAAATTAATTCTATGTATCGAAAAGCACGATGCAATCGATCAACTGTAATTTTATCGAAGGATGTTTCTCCAACAACTTCGATATCGATAACTAAGTGGAGATTTGCAACAGGATTTGTGTTATATCGAAGCATAGGGTGAATCGGCAGCAAGGTGTTGCGGCTAGTCCAGTCGTTTTATATTCTCGGCGCTTCTTTAAAATCTTGCAAAGTTAAAGAGAACAGCTGTTTAGCGTAAACGAAACGAGCAAGATATTCGTGCAAGGAATCGCGTCGTTTTCAAAGAAAATTAATTAAACGACATTAAGGTGCGATAGCTATGAACAAGATCGACTGATACAACGTCGGCAATAATAAACGTTGCATATTTTTTATACTCGACTCTTTCGAAAGAACTCGCCAAGCGAGCCAGAAGGGAATTATATCACTGGAATACCGTGAATCGTTTGAACGTTTGACTATCTTTACAGACTCGGAGGCGAAGTAAGTAAACGGGGGGGGGGGGGAGAAATGTATGGAACTAGGTAAATTTATTTATTTGTAAGTCGATACACTTTCACCGTTCTCAGTTACCGACTAGAGTAGATGGTCGGTGAAACTTTTCCCAAAAAATCGGTTTCCATTTCTTTCACTTTTAAAATTGTTTCTATTGTTACCAACAATGTGTTATTGGAGGTTGCTGCAAACAAAGAAAAAAAGAAAAAAAGAAGAAAAAGAAGAAAAAAAAGAGAAAAAGAAAAAACAGAAAAAAAATCGATTTCATTATTCATCTCTTCGGAATACGCGCGTTTAAGTCAATAAGCGTGTAGTTTCACGCGATCGCTAACGATGTATTCGTAATTAATGGATTAAGCGGAATGACTTTCAAGGATAGCTTTTAATTACTTCCTGTAATCGCCTTAATTCCGTTATGAATCTGTTACGCGTCCAATTAGCGTAAATTCACGAGCTATGTGTCACGGGTGTATAAGATGGATTCTCTTTGCGAGAAGGAGGCAAAACTTGAACTTGCTGCGAATTGAAATGCACTTTCTCTTTTGACGCTTGTCTTTCCGATATTATTTAATTGCAAGGAAATAAGGGAAGAAAAACAGGAAATTATCAAGTTAATAGAGTAGAGAGGCCACACGGTTCTAAATCTCTCACCTATTCAAAGCGGTATAAGGATAATACGTTAAATCGTCGAACGCCTCTCGTAACTCGATTACCGAGCGATTCGTTTGCAAATTAAAATTAGCGAGCAGCATTAAACGTAAAGATCCGAATCTGTGCAGGATGTTACGTACGCTGTTCGCCGTTCTTTTTTTATCTTCTGTTCTCTCAAGCGCTAGATTTTTATGAGAAACGGCAAAGGTCAAAGTTTTACGATCTTTTAGACGCCGTACAATGGCCTCAGTTAAAATTTGTTTGATTTAACACCGTACTTTAAATCGATAGTTAAAAATCTCTTTTACGAAACGAGCATTCGATACGACCCGAAGTACGACGTAGCGATACTCGATAGCGATACTCGATGGAAATATAAAAATGAAAGAATTTTTCGCAATGTTTTTGGACGATTTCATCGGTAGTTTGATAATTGCAGTACAGTAAGACATGTATTGCCACTGTTGCAGCACGTTTATCGGTTTGATTTTGATAGAGTTGGAAAACGTTAGGGAAAGGGAAAAAATGCTGGCAAACGGTGGTATAAAACTGTTGGCTCTGTAGGGGCATGCGGCGTTGTGTCGTAACAGAAAATTTCTCGCCTCGAATAGAATTTTCTTTATATCACGATAGAGAAGGAGCAACGTTCTACGTTCGACACAGGGAAGTTGGGATAATCCGTAACACGGATAATCCACGCGCGATCAATCCTTCCGCCTACAAGGTTACGTTATTGGATTTAAAGGTCTCGATACACGGTACATACATATCGCGAAGCAAATATCGCATCGGAATACGGAATATCATCTTACGGATTGTTAGATACTTTAACGTTCGATTCGTTGATAAATTTGTCTGTTAGTAGGACTTTTCCTTGCGATCACTTTTCTTCCATTCACCGCTCGTAAACCTACGTCTTTTCTCTTTCCTTCTTTCTTTTTCTTTTCTTTTTCCTTTCTTTCAATCGTCCCGGCGAGCTTTCAATTTCGTCCATCTCGTTACCTTATTTCCTTGTTACCCTCTTTTCGTTTCACCGTTTTGTTTTTCACCGGGCAACGTGGATCGCCTACTTGTCTCCCTTTGAATCTCTTTTTCCCGCGTTGGCCGCCGCCGCTGTTAAGGATCCTTTTTATCTCTCTCCTCTTTTTATCTCTCGATAATTTAAACGGTTTTCGGTTGTTGTACGTACTCCATTGAATTTATCATACCTTTTTGCGTACACGAGTATGTACCTACATACGTAATCGCACGGTCGGCCGTACGACTCCTCCTACTTCCTGTCTTTCGCCCAATTTTCAACTCCAAATTCACCGTGCGGCCATGTATTTACGTACTACGCTTTCTCCGTCGTTCCTTCTTCGTTCCGATTCAACCTTTAATTCGACAAAGCTGCGAGCGAACCTATACAATAGCGTATACGATACAGCGATAGTAGCACTTTTATACGGATGGCGTCAACATTTACATTACGTACGATAGCACGAGAATGCGAACAGTAATCTGAAATGAAAAGGTTACTTTGGCTGGATTTTCGACGATAGTCGGAAATTACGTGCTAAGGATATTCGACGAAGATGTGCTTTTGCCGGGAAGAAATAAAAATTTCGAATACGCGCAAGTACGTGCATGTATCGAAAGAAAAAATGGTCAGACAAGTCGGACCGTGCGCTTCCTTATCGTAGATCGTATCGCACATCCTCGATTGACGACTGTGGAATGCCTCGGGGATTCTTCCGAGAATTTTCATTCCAAGCGGAATTATAATTCCAGGCACAGACGCGGCCTCGAGAGGTCGAAACTCGATGGACGAGTTGCCACTAACCGAAACAAGAATCACTGAATCTAGTATTTTCTAATTCGTGGTGTCCTAATAGTTATTTATCGGTGACAACGAAATCGCGCAAAGTACGTCTGCCCTATTTTTATTCCTCTGGAAAGAGGCTAATCTTACGGGAATGTTACGAGAATCGATAGCGTAACTATGCACGGAGAAACGTGTTTTAGGAAAGGTATTTCGATAGTTTATTCGATTTCCTCGATTCCGATTCCGAAGTGTTCAATTTGTCGTGCCTTGGTAACCGACGGTAATCGGCGCGATCAAGGATTCGAGGATTGTCTGCGATCTCTGCGTGTGATCTCTAGGATCGATCGTAAGAGGGCGATCGTCCGGCAGTGGCACGAAATCGCGCGAAAAGACCAAGCGAGAAAGACGACCGAGCGAGCCTGGCATTATCGATGATTTCCGAATCACCGTGAATAGTCGAAAATTTGAAATGCTAATTATCCAGTCCGGGACGACTCAACGTCAATTACCGGATTTTAAACGAACGTCTGCCGCGCTATTTAAGTTGGCGGCGGCCGAACGGTAGAGTTCGATCGAAATTATCGAGGCGATCGTTAACATTTTTTTGCCACGAAAGGGAAGGACTTGGATCGGTCCAGTTGGAAGTTGATGGGGAATATCCTGTCAAGAGCAGCAACACGGGTTCAACCAATTCCACCGATTATCGAACGTGTATCCGCTTTAGCGTTCCCGCATACCTATGCGTTCCAGCCTCTTCTCTTTTCATAGACTATGCAGAGTTCCAGCCAGATATCACATTTTTCATCGACGTCGCGTATCGTACCGTACAATGCGTCGTATAATACGTCTCATACGTAAAAGTTAGTCGATTTAGAACGATGCCGTATAGATAAAGAACGCAACTGTTACTCTATACGAAGTTAGTTTTCCAATTGTTGTCCAATGTATAATTTAACGCAACGTTTATCCCAACCTTCGATACGTAATATTCCACTATCGATGGAAAAGTACGTCGCTGTAACGTCGTTTCGCTTTAATTTAACTTTTAACGAACCTTTAAATCGTAGTTGGATCCGCCTCTTTAGACGAACTTTCCAAAGAGATTGGAACTTTGAGATCTTACGAATAATAATATTTCTTTACGAAGTAAGAAATAATTTTGCGGTGACATCGCGCTGATAAATATATATATTCCGTAAATGGAGGTTCCGCGCGATCGAAAATTGAAATTCATTGGAAAATAGGTTGTGCTTATTCGTTGTGTTTATCGTTCGCCTCCAAATAACGTTTATCTTTAATAGTAGGAACGTTCGGAAAATGAAGAAATTTCTTTCGATCGGTTCGTTCGATTCGATGCAGATGTAAACCGTGTTCGTGGATGGTGGATCTCTCGGCAGACGTATGTGTATACGTGTTACGTGGATATCGGTGCGGCAGGAAGCGGCAGAAAACAACGGCAAACGGCGGTAAACGGCGGTAAACGGCGGTAAACGGCGGTAAACGGCGGTTGAAGGAGCCAAATATCGAGTACCAGGACATAAGGATTAGGCTCTTTTCCTTGGACCCTATCGGGACAGGCGCGTATTTAGCAACAAACCCGTAGATTACAGGAGCGACCTAGACATATAATTAGACCGAGGTATCTCGTGAGAAAATGCCCGACCGCTTAATAGCCTCGGGTCACGGAACCTAAGGGAACTTGTACCGATTTCAGATCGGTGGTCTTGTTTATTCGTGAGAGAGTATTCGATGGTCGCGTCGCGTCGCGTTCGAGTGATTCACGGACGCCGTGCTCGCTCATTCATGGAAAGTACGTATCGGCTGCGACGCTGTTGCCAACGTATATCGTAGTTTCGGACGAACAGGTATCGAGTCAGTTGATAGCGTAATTATTAACCCGTCATAGCGGACGGGTACATAGATCTGCTTTTTAAGGACGTTTTGACACGCGTCTGTAACACGCAGAGCATTTTTTACGTCGTACTGCCTTTTTAAGGCGCTCTCCTTACAGAATAAAAATAACTCGTTGATCGGAAATACGTACATGTACGAGTGATGTATGACTCGCGGTATATCACGACTGATCGCTATTCTAAAATCTGACGCCGAAGGCAGCAAATACGACGAAGGAACGAACAGGAAATTTAGTAGCGATAACAAACGAACAGCGGTTTATCGAGTATAAATATATCCGATGTGTACGCGCATCGTACGTACGTACGAGAATTAAACGATTAAAAAGAATAGCAGGGCACAGGTTCGGTATCTTTCTTAACTCTGTTCTTTCAAAAAGGCTTGTATCGTACGTAAAACTATGTTAATGATAGTTTGTTCGATATTTCAGACGATGCAGACCAAGAACGTAAACGAGACTGCGTACAAAAGCGACGTGAGTATTACGTGCGTTTTCATGTTTCTAAATTGTGAATCTCTGTACTCTAGATACAACATAGATTATTTCGAAATACGTAGTATTTAACACGAATATAGACAACAGTGGACGTGAAATTCAGTCTTACGTCGAGGTAGGAGAAAAAGAAAAAAAAAGAGCTCGATATAAGTATTATGGCTGGTCCAAAAAGTATTAAAACTTCTAGATACGATTTTTTCGCCTGACAGACATTTCCCATAGACATTTTCACGTACGAGCGTCCCTTTAAGTTTGACTTAAACTCTCGCGTGTTCTCTTTGTGTGTTACAGAAACGCCGGCTCGACTGCTCGACTGGAAGTAAGCAAGCTTTTATCTTGGAAACTAACCGGTCCTTTGTACAATGATGACAAAAATATTACGTAGCTCTATACTCTCGGGTCTATAGGTTTCGATGTTTACAAAGAGAAAAACGAAAAGAGAAGAGAAACTTTCCGCGAACATTCCCATATAAAATTGCGTAAAATGAAATTTTTTTTTTTTAATTACTTCGCTCTCGTACGTGTCGTTGCGGAGCGTTAAAATTAGTTTATTTCGTCCCTTGAGCTTGTAGCGATAGACTTTTCGTTGGTTCAGACTGCTCTTTATAATATTAATTGATGGTTTTCGGCGCAAACGGCTATCGCTCGATATGCATAAATAGGCATTCGAAATATGTCGTGTACGAACTTACTAGGATTAAAATTGTTAAACAGAGGAACCGCGTCGGACGCGCGTTGGTTAAAGCTGAATGGAAAGGAAGGCAAAGACGAGAAGGATCGTTAGTCGAATTAGCGTGGTCCGACGAACGGATAATGCGAGCACCTTCGCGATGATTCCGGTATGTTGGCGCGACGGTTAATCGTTCGCTGTCGTCTCAGTCGTTACTGATCTTTAGTCGATCGTAAAGATCGACTAAACGGATGGATCGATAAAGCAGAGATCCAAGCGCCGCGAGTCACCTGGTAAAGATCGTCGAACCCTGCAGAGGCGCCTCGACCTTCGTTGCGGGCCTGAAAGGATTAAGAATCCTCTTGTTCGCCGTAAACCTTGGCCGTAGCTTGCTGGTGGGGCGAGCCAGGCGCGGACAAGAGAGAGGAGACGATCGTTCCCGGTACCCACCTGGCGTCTCACCCGAGGCTTCACGCCAAGTACTACGTCGCTGCTCGAACGAGCTGCCTCCTATGGGATAGCACGCGTCAGACAAAGTTGTGAAAACCGTCGACCACGAGGTTTTTTTCATTAAGAATCGGCGCAGCGCGCTAAAAGCGATCGAAATCCGTCGAAACGATCGAATCGCGTGGATCGCGGTCAAGTCGAAAGGCGGCGGCGGCGGTGNGCGGCGGCGGCGGCGGCGGCGGCGGCGGCGGCGGCGGCCAAGTTTGCCAGGTGAAGCGAAACAGGTGAACTAAACGTGGAAAACGCTGGTTAGCTCGCCGTGGGATCACGCGCACCCGTCAAGGAAACGATCGATTTCTCGGAAATCGATCGTCGTGTTCGGTAGCTTGGTGTACGACCTTAAGGCGATTCGTATTGTATCGACGCCGCGCCAACGTTGGATAGGTTAAATGAAATTCATCTTCGTGCGGATATTTCACGGGCGTGGAGAACGTGCGATTTGAAAAGGTGCCTCAGAGTACACGCGCGTTCGTGTTCGGATACGCAGAACGAGTGAAAGGTAACGTTCAGCAGTCTACTACGTACCTTTGAAAAGAGCATCGGTTTTCTCTTTCTCTTCTTACATCTTTCCTTCTTGTATCTTTGCTGCAACGTATTAACGATTGAATTTTCAACGGTTTAACGACGTTCCGCACGTTTTTTTTTTTTTCTTTTTTAAGCGACGCGACGACGTTCAGCGAGGTACGATTGCAATTAATAACGTTCGAACAGTTTTCCAACGAATTTCCCAACGTTGGAATCGAAGGATTTAAAAGAGTAGTTTCTTTGTACCGACACGTGCAAACGGAAACGTATCGATACGCGAAAGGACAGAGGAGCTGTCAATGGAGACATCGCGCAGGATGCTCATTACCGAACATTAACTACGTAACTAACTACGTAGATACCACAAATGCTGTCCGATGTGGAATAACGAGGAAACGGAAACTATATCGAACGAACCATGAATCTTTGGATTAAAGAAACTCGCATCGTCAACTATTATTATTATTATTATTATTATTATTATTATTATTATTATTATTATTATTATTATTAAGCAAAAACGTAACTGGCAACGTTCGACGAAGCTGGACGTTGCATCGATTTCCAGTAAAGAAAACGAAAGAGACGAGACGCTTGCGAAATCCGAATGAAACGAGCGTCGTATAGACGTAGAAAGAAATTGGACTACGCGGCAAGGCGAAAAGAATATCGTAAAGGTTCGCGTGCGAAAGATCGTAAGGAAGTGTATCTGCGTACGCGTTTACTTGGTTAGGACGTGAGGCTGAAATCGGATGTAGAGAAGATGGAAAGAAGCGCGTTCGACCGGAATGCGCGAACCTGAGTGGGGCGCGGAGGCTATCGTGTAAATAAAACGTACATTGTATACACTGGCGCTTGTTAGGGCGCTGAGACGCTGCGTGCGCGTGTTTCCAGTTTCAAGGGAATTTTCCCCTTTGCGATCTTGATTTTTGCGTGTGAAGTGCGGCCACAGCGGCACCAGGAGGGGGACACGTGCTAGCTGCTTGAAAATATCTTCTGCTGCGCGATTGTTGCGCGACCATCGTGGGATACCTCTGAGAGGTAAAATACCTTTCTTGAAAATAGTTGACATTAACGCGGTGTCTCGTGTTTCCCGCGATCGATACGTACACGTATTCGCTAGAATTTCGGTCGAATTAATTCCGATTGGTACAGACGGGTCAGGCCGTCGTATCTCTACTACCCGCGAATGCAAATCGATATTCTCGTAATTGATAATCGGGTTGATCGAACGTCGTACGATCCTCGGTCGTCGGCACGCGAATCGATGGACCGCTCCATGTCCTCTATAAAACAACGTTTTCTTCTTTTTCTTTCTTTCTTTTCTTCTTTTTTTCTTTTTCTTTTCTTTCTTTTTTCTCCAAAAGAGGCAAGTTTAACCGATTCACGCGCTCCGTTTCTTTATAACGCGTCATACTTTGTCCGCGAGGCGACATGAAAATTTCACGCGACGATTTTCGAATTATTTTCTAATAACTTTCTAATAATCTCCGATAGGCTGTAACTAACGCGATATTTCGAAGCTTTACGACTCGGTTAATTATACGAATCGCGTCTTTATTATAGCGTAGAACCTGTTTCAATCATAATGCTCTAACTACGATGATGTAAAACAAAACGGCTACGGCAAGCTGCTTCTAACATTATCCAATTAACATCGACGGTAATTTCCAGCTAATCGTTTAACAAATACCTGTGTACAAATTACATTCCAATTATGCGATGTTCCAATTACCTTTGCGATAGACACGACATAAAAGACATTTTTAATACTGTCGTCGCAAGCTTCACCTTCGAACTTTACCTTTAAATTTTGATTTTTCGATTACTAAACTTTAGCTTTACTTTACTTACTTGCTTTACTAAAAATAAAGATTTAATTCTGTCGTACGAGATTGGCGTTCGGTGTTTAGTCCGAATCACGGATCGAGCTTTCCCTTGGCCGATCAGATATAAGGAATATCAAACTTTTATAAAAAAAAAAAAGAAAAGAAAAAAGAAAATTCACGTTTCTCGACGCTTCCTTTAATATTTTTAAGCAACGTTCATTCGTTTCAAGTCGAAAGCTCTGTATCTTTCGACGTCTGTATACCGTGCTTCGGAAGTACGATAAAACATCTGTACAGTAAAAGAGAAACGCTATAAAAATAAGCTATATAAAAATTTAATTGACGTTTTAGCGAAAGCGTAGAAAGGCTTCGTTCAATATGTGTAGGATGTTCAATATATGTAGGATATTTGCGGAAAACTATCGGTAAAATGACTTAAAGCAAACAAATCTCTTGTTCATATTTATAGTATATATAAATGAGAGGTGGGCAAACACGGATATTCCTCCTATCCTTTCGATGAAAGAAGAATTAAAAATCGGGTTTGGCCGTGGATTAGACTTTTCGATCTGGCCACCATCTGGTGGGCTGTCCCGCGACGTTTCCATGAAATAACGAACACTCGATTTCGTCAAATAATATCGATTATTCGCTGGCCTATTATTTTGATAATGCGTTACGTACGCTGTCAGAAATGCACAACTTTCATTCAGCGTATTTCAAAATCATCGAGATAGAAGAAGAATAGGGGAAGGCATCTGGGAAAATAAAGTCGAGCGTTGGTGACACGTACGCGGAGAGGGAAAAGTTGTTGGAAATGCTTGACGATATATATTTCAAGGCGACGAAAATCGGCGAGGCGCACCTAGATGCGAACGAAGTACCAGTCGCGTATGTAAGAGCAGAGTCGATCAAACGTTCGTTAAACGAGAGAAAATTATCCTTGTACGCCGAGGAATTATAAAGGGGAAAAATAAAATCTGTTTCCGTCCGACTACCGCTCGTCGTTTCGATGCAATGGCCAAACAGGCTCTATAAACGTATTATTGAATCGAAG
Source organism: Bombus haemorrhoidalis (assembly GCA_014825975.1). Lineage (NCBI taxonomy): Eukaryota > Metazoa > Arthropoda > Insecta > Hymenoptera > Apidae > Bombus > Bombus haemorrhoidalis. The sequence goes on along the minus strand of CM026173.1, from coordinate 13,599,666 downwards.
CAACATTGTCCGGAATTTGTGCCAGCGTATTACGATGGAACGTTTCGAGCAAGTTGTAAATACGATATCGCGGACGTGCTCGGTGAATGTACTCGCGTACACACTCGCGTACATAGTCGCGTACATGGTCGCGTACATGGTCGCGTACATAGTCGCGTAACTATTTACGTAGAATATATTTTACGAAGTGAAATTTGCGGTTTCTGTTGGCCTGCCGACGTATAATATTTATCAGATTTTTCGTTTCTTATCGGTAAGTAGCAAACATAACGGTTATAAAGATTTTCTTTCGAAGCACGCCTATAACGTACGTATAACTACTGTTTTTAAGCGTCCGACGATCGCAATTGAAACATTGAAATAAACTCCGTTCAGTATATTCGAATCGTGTTATAAAACTTTGCTTGTTATTACTAATGGCTTGTTATTGTTAACAGTTAAAAAAGTAATATAAACGTGATAATTGGAAAACAGACGGACCAGCTTTTCACCTGCTTTCAGCTATTTTACGACTACTCTGTTGTTCCGTTCGTTTTTAGAGTGTCGTAGCCGATAATTTTCTGTTACGATATTATGGATTACCGGTTCGTGAGAAAGCAGACAATCGAATCACAGGATGGAAATAAAATCTTAAACAGCCATCTTTGCGAGCGTTGAAGATGAAACTGTATACAATTGTAGATAGCCCAGTTCGATGAATAGCCGTTGTAACCTAGAAACTACGTCGAATCGGGACACCGGGAATTGTTCGACATGTCGGTAGAAGTTCTCTAAACATAAGTAACATAAGTAGTCGTCGGACTACTTAATTACTTAATTAAAATCTACTAGATCGACTGGTAATTTTTGATAGCGCCTATCGACGAAAAATCTGCTACTTTCCGCTGAGATGAAACGTCGTTTTCCAGATAAAAGATATCGAGGCACGTATTTACTTCTATCTTTTACCGTGAATTTTTCAACCGGCTCGAACTAAACCATTTTCATTCGTATCGTCCCTTGACTCGCGTCTCTGTCGAGATTGACCAATGCCTGGATCGTAATCTAAACGTTAATATCGATAACGTCGAGACGGTATACGCATAGAAACGTAGCAAAGGTAATTTAGTAATTTAACGGTCGAATTGCGGCCGAATTTTCAATGGTGTCGTAACAAGGACTGTTTAAAAAAATTTTAGGCGAATTCAGCCTAGTACGTAATTATGCGATGTTTCGACGGTAACGGTATTAGCGAGGGCTGTGCGCTTCGCCCGGTCTCCTAATTAATTACGGCCCTCGTAGCTCTAATGCAGGTAACGACGTATCCTCCGTTGCTCGAAAATAACTAAACGGCAGACTATCGCCGTTTGGGTGGAAATTCAGCGGTTAGAATACTGTTCAACTATCGTCGAACCATAACCAAGACGTATAAAACGAGTATGTGTATTATGTATTTGTACATTTTTACACAATTGCCAACGTCTAGCGTTCTTCTTCTTCTTCTTCTTCTTTCTTTATTAATAATAATAACACGCGTCAAGCCTAAAAAAATCATATCCTGTAGTTTGACCGATATTTCACAAGGTCTAGGTCGTTATGTAATTATGTAATTAATAGCTTATTTTTCTTTTGGTTCGACCGTCTTCACGCGTAAATGCGTAAATACGTGATGAAATTATCATACGTTTGACCACAGTTTGGTTAAGAAAGCAGGGAATGGTCGGAAACTGGCCGTCAGAAGCGGACTACTACTGTCACAGTTTCTTTCGTTTATAGGCTTGTCGAAACTCAGCTGTACGGTATACGTAGTTTGTATTCGAACAAAGTTGACGAGCTTGATTGACGACGAAGTTGATCATCGACGTTCATCCAGGCACGAAGGGAACGACCGTCGGATGACGTAGAGGCGTACGATTTACCTTTTTCCTGGCAAATCTAGCGGGACACCGAGTTGCGCTGGTTGAACATTCGACGAGTGTGTATAGGTGGATTTATTTTATTATCCCGGTAGGCCGATAGATAGTCAAAGGCGCTGTACAGTTAGCCACGAACGCACGATACGTATGGGAAGACGATGGCGAAACAGCAGATGTTCGTACCGTTGAAAATACACGCGCACGTTTCGAGTCCTCGATTCTCGAGGGAGAAAATGGTTGGAACTGACGCGACAGATTCCTCGGGGCGATCTCTCGGGCAGAGGAGGTCGGGATACTCGTCGTCGGACGGAACAAACTATCGAGCGAGATGCGGAGATAGGACGAGGAAACTCGATCGTTTATTATAGCGCAGAAATAGTGATTTTCGCGATTAGAAGGGAAAAATGGATCCACACGGTGCGGCAATGTAGGATCGTCAATGAGAAAACGAGCATAGCAAGGGCTGGAGAAACGAGAGCTTGTAAAACTGGTACAGAGGCGTTTTGCTTTTTGTCCGATGCTAATATTAAGTCGGTCGGGTAGCTTGACTCTTTCTTCGGCCGCTTGTTCGGATTTGCTCTCGTAGCGAGATATATTTCCTGGATCCCAGTTGTTTTGCGCAATTTCCATTCCATTCCATTCCATTCCATTCCATTCCATTCCATTCGATCCGGCAAAGTGCTTCCGCCCCTTTACAGATATATCCTTTTCGATAGATTCGTACATTTTTTTTCAGCCGGGGTAAAATTCAAGTACCGTTCTTGCCAATCGTCCTAGGTGCCGGTGTAGCCCAGAGTATCGTAATGCGACGTGTCCCTATGCAAAAATAAGTCAAACGTAGAAAAGTAGAGAAGAAGACGAAGAAACGCAGAAATATCAAAGAAATATATATATATATATATGAAATATTCGCAATTACAGAATAAGCAAAGTACAGCGACGCGACACCGTACAAACTAACTCGACTGTTTCAGTAGCGATGTAACAAGCGCTGTTGGATCGTTATTTTGCCAAACTAATGTTCGACGTTGCTTCATGAACGACGTTTTTTATCACACGTACTAAGCGTTAACGTGTTTCTTCTAAAAAAAAAAAAAAAGACTTTCTCGCAACCAGTTTCTCAATGCATCTTTATATATATATATATATATATTTATTTATTTATTTATTTATTTACTTATTTATGAATACATTTTTACGTAAGTTTCCATATGGACTTGCAGAGATGGAATCGATCTTTTTTCCTTCTGTTTTTTCTACAAAGGTCATTAAACTGATCTTAATAAAATTTTAAATTCGTCAACTTCTATCATTTAAATGGTCGCTTTAGAGGGATCTTTTTTTTCTTTTTTTTTTTAATAATTTGACAAATTTCCGATATTATCGAAAAAGAAAGAGGAAAGAAAAGGAAAGGAAAGAAAAAGAAAAAACGCTACCTTTACTTGATAAAATAAGGTCATATAATATATATAGATAAATTCTTACAACGCGACAGGCATTGAACGCTTTCGATTTCAGTTTGAACGTTCGACCAAACCCCTAGATTTTTGCGAAGCGCGAGAAACGAACACGAAGAGAGCTATTCGCGTTAAGGTTTCGTTTGAACGTCTATAATCGTGCATGAGCGTCACGAGGATTTTCCGATTCGCGGTAGGGAATTGTGACACGCGGAAGAGAAGACGCGATCGAATCGAACGAAATAAAAATTAGCGTGGCAATTTCGTAGCGTGAGCTCCCTTTCTCTACCTCTGCACCGCTTTCTCGTTCGCTCTTGCTCGTAATTTTATGCCGCGACGAGAATTTTCATTCTCACGGTGGTAGAGCGCTGGCAGGCAGAGAGAACGAGGGACGCGGTCTCGATAGAGTAGAATGAAAACCCTCGGTAAAACTAGTTGCCTGGCAAAAACTAGACGCTATTCAAAGGCCGTTTGTAGGAAGAAGGTGGACGGCGCGCGGTGCGGCGCGGCGATGCGTCGCGCCGGTAGCCGGCGCGCGGCGGTCTTCACGATGCAGCGCGCGGCACGGCGCGGCGGGGAAACAGAAGCAACAAGGAGAAGGAAGCGCGAGGAAGCGCCTCCTGCGAAAGGGACGGTCTACGAAAGAAGGACGAACCGAGACGAACCGGCGGACGAGATGATTTCGTTAGCGGGATGCATCGCTGCTCGAGCGAATTTTTACTACGGCCCCGCTTCTCCTTTCCAATATTATCGCGGTTCGCGTACTCGAAAAAAATATTATCTTATAACGTTTAACACGATGCTGCGATGTCTAACGCGCCGTGGATATGATATTAACGAGTTTGGCGAACGAGGTGGTTCAAGGATCAAGTCAGTGGTCTCTCTCTCTCTCTCTCTCTCTCTCTCTCTCTCTCTCTCTCTCTCTCTCTTCGTCATTCTTCGCCGAGAAATTCTTTTCAGGCCAAGTCTTTCCTGCATTTTAAACACAGAGTTGTACGAAATAAGAGGAAAACGTCGCGCGTTAACATAGGCTTTAAGGAAGGATTCTCGCGTAATAACAACATAAACAAGATTTTTATCAGTTTCTCTCTAGACTAACTGCTAGGTTATACGCGACTAAGGCCCCTTTGGGATGTAAATAGATATAGGTACACTCCGAGTACAAATATAATTCTTTTTTTTTTTTTATCTCGTTGCTTCTTATCGTTGCACTCGTCTTTCACCACGTAACCATTGTCGAGAGATATCCTTCGAGTTAGACGGTTCACGCTGGCGTCGAACTTATTTTTCAAAGAGAAACGCGAAGAAACGGTAGATATTCTAGCGTTTAGGAGATTAATTATATAACGGTATAACGAAATAGGAAGAGTTTGTACCGGTTAAAAAAGATATTACGATCGAGTGAAATGAAATAAAAATGTCAGGTTCTGATCGCTGGATAAATTTGTAACAAAGTACAGCGAAGCGAGCTTTGTTTAAGATCGATTAATCAGTTAGTCTGCCAATTTTGTGCGGGTCGGCTTAAAAAAATGTAACGAACGATAAGAAAAAATTCGAACAAGGGAATAACGTTTGTACCCGACGACTGTGTTGAAAAAGACTGAGTCCCAGTGTAACCGGTGGTTACTCCGGAAAGAAGAACCGTTCGCTGTTACGATCGTTACGCGAGAAGTCTCCACCTAAATAAACGTAGAGTATGAAAAACTTAGAGTATGAAAGATACGCGATAACAAGCAACTGATCTTTCGTTTGTCGCGATGTACCAGTCTAAAAGTACTAATGCAAACGTACTAATCGTATCACGCGTCCCGATTATCGTTCGGGGATCGGACGTTGAGTTCGAGACAGGGGAAAGGTACGTATATCGATAACGAAACGTTTGCAAGTAAAACACGGTCTAATTAGGAATGCAGAAAGTAGGCGAAGCAAGAAAGGAATTTTTGCGTTTTTCGTTGGTTCGAACATTTTTGTTCGTTAAACGAGTGACGTGCTAGTGGAGGAAGAAGTTAAATGGAAATGGAACTTACGCGGAATAATGTTCGTTCAAGAATCGCGACTCAAGGCCGTAGACGATGAGATATTCTTTTCGATGCGACTAAAATGCATATTAGGTTGTACTTAATATAAGGTGTCAGAGAACCACTTCTGGCTCTCGAGTATAATTTCAAATATCGCTACTTGCATGGGAACGATCGATCGACCTCGAACATAATTACGTAGTTAAAATGCCAAAAGTATGACTTGCAAGTATAATGCAAGGGGATAATAACGGACACCTTGAGTTTTCTTACTTTCAATAACTTGTACCACTTTGCAATCGTAAACTTATACCTACTATGCGAACAATTTACATCGCATAATTGAATTTCTTTAATAATAGGCATCTTCTTTTTCTTTTTTCTTTTTTCTTTTTTCTTTTTTTTTCTCTCTTTCTCTCTTTCTTTTTTCTTTCAAATCGAGGTAAAAAGATGTTTATCGCGGGACGAAAACGTTCTACTCGTGCGAACGTTGTACGTCCATTACGATAAAGCGACGATGAACGCAAGCAAGTCTAACGTGGCTGTGTTTTTTTCTTTTTATTGGAAAATTTACAGCTTTCCCGGACAATAATTCCCCGTACCTCGATGTCCCTTCGTAGATGTTGTAACGAATTGCGCGAAATTTACAAAACGTTGAAGGTAAAAAATATGAAAGTGCTAAGTGAACGGGAATTTCATACGTGGTTGCCGAAGCTCGTTTGGTAATACGTATAGATGAACGTGGAAAAGCAATAATGCTTTACGTACTGATGCGCAAAGATACGTGCAACCTGTGTTTGGTAATGACACTAGAATTTCATGATAATTAACCGCATTGTCGCTAATTTGATACTCACATTATTACTAGGATAATAACGTTAACATATGACTGGATACTAGGCATATACAGAATATTTCGATGACAGAACGGCTGAAATACTAAAGTTCGTTCCTCTTACGTTATACTAATTACGAGTTACCGACTTTTACTCTATGATTGTTAACCAAGTGGTTATTAATTAAGTAAATCTCTGAACGCGATATAATACGCGTCTAACGCGAAACTTTTTACAGTTCTTTATGCTTCAAATTAGCCAATTTCTCGCTTCTTATTTCTCGCGGATACCAACTTTTAAAACGTTAATTAACAGGAAGGATCGAAACATTTGGCGATACACGTATTCTACGCAAGACGATAAAATTTCACCAAAAGAATTCTTACGTTTCCACTTTACGTGTTTTTCTTGCTATTTCGAAGACGGGCATAAAGATCCGCTTCGTTGCCAGTTGCAACTAACTTGCACGTAAAAGGTTTACCAACCATTCTGTAGAGATATTAAGAATTCGTATTTAACGTCTTATTGTTAGGTAATTAACAACCTCGTGCAATATTACGTTCCATCGGTTTTCTCGATAAAATTCCGTCTTACGTTAGAAAGATTCGGACGGACGTGCCCTCTTGCAGCTCACCGTCAGAAAAAAAAAAAAGAAAAAAGAATCAACCTAACCGTTGCACGTTAGTGGTTCCGAAGTTCGTGTCGTTCTCCTCGTATACGTATACGCGAACACGCGATATTAAAAATGGTTAGAAGTCAATTGCGTTGTTCATATATTTTGATCGAATTATGCACGTACGTATGTGCATTATTATAAATCGGACGTGTAATATGCGATATTAAGAATATTTTATTTCTGCAAGTTCGCCGAGATCTTGCAAAAGTTACGCTAAATATCGAGTTTAGTAAAACGAATCGAAATACCAATGTTCCGTGATAACGCATCGAACGAATTAAAATCGTCGAATGTTTAAAAAGTCGGCGAATAGGAAATTCAGGTTTTAAACGGTACATGGATCTACTGTTTACTCTTTCTGTCGTCGTCCGTCTTTTTTCTTTTTTTCCCATCCATTTTCTCGTTGTTGTACGCTCGAAGAAGATTCGTTTCGCGGCTGCTTCGGCTCACCTGTAACGCTCGCGTAGTACGGGGAAGCACGCATGGTTGAGCTTCTTAAGTGGTCTCCTCGTGCTCGGGTCTAGTCTTTGGTTGTTTTCGACCCACCTACCGTCTTTTCCTAGACTTCTCTTCCTCAACGTATTTTCTCACGGGCAGCACCTCGCGTAGTACGTAAACTTACGTACGTACTACTTACGCGCGTCATCCACTGTCAACGACACTCTCTTTTCTCGACCACCTAATTTTCTTCGACCTAACAGGAAGGACGGGGCCTTCGAACCTTTTCACCTGGTTCTTTCGCGACACGCATCGTTGCTCCACGCGTTTCATTCCGGTGCTTTGTTTTATTTACTCACGCCGATTTAACATTAGCTGTATAACCGGATTTTTGAAGATTTAGGCGTTATTTACGGAATCTCTAAGTTGATTCTCTGTTTCATAATACGCGAACAGTATTGTAGCGTAGCAGTGGTTGCGCATTATCCACTGTACATACATACACGTAGCCGAATGTAAATGCAATAGAAGATATAAGCAAGATATAAGTAAGAAAGATACCATTTGCATTTTATCGAGCATAAACTATTTTTGCATCGTACTAAGTAAGTATTAAAGAAATAGCTGTAAAACTGTTCCATCCGTAACTGTCGCGTTACGGTTATCTTTATGTTTTTCGCTCGATCGTAAGTCTGTTCCTACTGACATTCGAACAATGTACTTGAACCAGTTTTCTAAGTAAGTCGATCAAACGGTTACACATATAAATAAGTATGTCGAACCTTTTACGAATATCTAACGCGCAATATCACGTCGCTGGATTTTTCATGTTTAATCTTCTACTATATGTGTACGAAATTCGACGATTCCCCTGGGGGCACTGGGGTGAGGTTGGGGAATAAAGTGAGGGGGGAA
>CM026173.1:13570402-13591315 GCA_014825975.1 Bombus haemorrhoidalis | reverse complement strand
AACGTATATATGTAATATTAATCGAATATGACATGCATAATATATAATAATATATAATAATATATAATATTATTCGTTCGAGAGGAAGAAGGGTATCGAATCGAATGTGTCTATCAAGAGTGAGTTAAAGAACGATTGTTTCTCGAGCACGCCTCATAGAAAGATTCTTCTTAGGCGGTGGACGTCGCAGACGCGGAGGAACGCGGCATTGGAAACCGATGAGGGTCTCGATAACGTCGCGTTACACTCGATGGTTAGGGTGGATTCACACTACGCGCACCGTCATGAAAGGTCAAGCGTTTTCGAGAAATATATTTTTTACGTGACAATCGTCACGGCTAATCGACGATTCACTTTGCGTTCATGTAGGTGCTTGCTACAGTGACAAAGACAACATGACAATGTAGCTCTACGTGTAATGTGAGACGACCTTTATTCGCTCCTAGAAAAGCGTCAAATGGCATTTCGATGCGACGCGTTCTGTTGATTCTTTCCCACGTGAAATGGATGTGTCGCGACTCTGTGCGACGATAGGCGGACGAGATAATCGAAAGAATCAGGGATAAAAAGGATTGTTTTTACTATAAAAATTGCATAGTTTATGCATAGGATATCGTTAGGATCGGATATGCTGAGCGTCGAAGACGAGAATTCTCGAAGGCGTTTTCGGTAGGGCTTCGTAATGCTCCTGTAACTAATTTGACGGCGATATCGGCACATTTTATTATATAACGAAATTAGCCGTTCGGTATGTGTACATTCGCTCGCTGTATTTAGGATCGAAGGATATCTGCCGTTTGAACGAAAGAAAGGATTATTCGCAGACGAGATACGTAGATCACGGCGTAAACGTAGTAGTAAACGTAGAAGTAATTTGATAGAAACGTGCGTATCGCGATCAGCGGCGAAAGAAAATTCCGTAAAGATACGGCGTATTCGATACGAACGAGGTGGAAATAATTTCAAATTTGGAAAGTGAAATCGATCGGTAGGTGAGTATGTTGGATGATACGTAAAGGAATACACGGTGGACGATACGAGGAACGGATACACGCGTTAATGTCATGCCGTTATTCTATAGAGGTAGCGAGTAACGACACGTGTCGAGACCTTTCAAACTCTCAAGAACCATCATCAGGCTACCGATAGTCACGAGTTTTGATTTGGCGGTAAATTCGATATCTTCTTAATCGAGGGGGATGATACCGGCGTCACGTTGGCGTGTAGGGTGACAAGGAGATTTCGAAAGGAACGGGTCGCGAAACTGCGAAGGCGATGAACCTCCCGGCAAGAAGATCGACAACGAGTCGAACGACTCGGCATTATTACCTTGGAATTGCTGGAAAGAGCAATGTTATCCAGACAGAGTTTGTAACATGTGCGTGTACAATAATTTATCGTTATCGGTAGCAAAGTAGTTTATCGTATCTTTCGTCGCTCGATGACCAAAACAGGAAATATCGACGCGAGTAATCGACGCAAGAGAGGTTTAGAAGAAAGCTATTAGTTTTATGGTGCTCTTCTTAGTAATAGTAAATACTTGCAGATCCAGTTTCAACAGAGGTTGAATTACAAAAAGAAAGGAAAATGATACAACCAGTTTTAGTAGGCGATACCCACCATGCTGAATAATCGATCTTTAACGAATAAGATGTATCTTGATAAGTATCGGCATGAAAAATGCGTTCTATATAGGTAAATGTTCGACGATATATAGAAAATATATGGAAAGAATATGATATCGTTAGAATAACGACACGCCAGTTCTCTTTAAATAATGTCCCATTTTAGCTACGTCTTATCGTCGGAGGACCACGTTGTCGGTCGTTGTAGGTGGATTTGGTGTAAAAAAAAAAAAAAGAAAAAGAAGGAAGAAAGAAGAAAAAAGAAAAAAGAAAGAAAGAAAGAAGAAAAAGAACACCCCCGAAGCAAAATAATACGTTATTACGAATTGGACGAAACTCGAGTTCTTTTTACAGCTCGGACAAGAAAGTAGCAAAGATCTTTGCTATTTCGTTTGTGAAAATTTCGGTCGAGTGGAATGTCGTGGAAAGAAAGAAAGAAAGAAAGAAAGAAAGAAAGAAAGAAAGAAAAAAAGAAGAAAACAGACGATAGATTAATTTTCCTAACAATAGTGTTGAATAGTCTCGAATAGTTTGATCCAATTTGAAAGAGGTTACTCCCTTTGTAAATGGCGTACGAATACACCGACTGTATGTATATTTGTTTTGTCGGACGCGCGTATGAACGAATATCTTTGGAAGCACGTTGAAACGAGGCACGTTCACGAGGATTTATGGAACGGAGCGTTTCTGCGCGCCTATATCGCCGAAAAGAGGATCGAAAGTTGCTGGTCGCTGGCGGAAACTTGATTCGATGAATGCCCAGTGGTGGAAACCGTGCGCGTTACACGGCGTGCGCGCAATTATATAGGATTCCGCATATTGCCGATGTTTCTCGCGAGGAGACCACACAGTCGGTCGGTACGCGCATCGCGGAGAACAAGTTTAAACCGAGTGGTGGAAAAAAGAAGGAAAAACGAAGACAAGAGAACAGGCTACTCCATATGTAACCATATGTAGATACATACCGCTGTCCGTCGTGGCTAGGCTCCACCAATTTCAATCGTTATTCAGCTTCGATAGAAGCGATACGTAATCGAGACGATTTCGTAAGTAAGAGGCGTAAGTCTGCGATCAATTAACGGATTAATTCTTTAATTTCGACAAAAATTATTTCGTCGTAGGTAACGTATACACCGTCGTTCCAAAAAGTACAGAAACTTACTTCTCGTAACGACCCGATCTAAGGAATCGTTAGAAATGGTACACGAGGTTGTCATTTGATTCAATTCATGGGTCGTTCGGCGCGTAGATAACATGCTAATAAGACATAAAACTATGTTAACAGGAACGCAGAATAGTTCAAAGAAACGTGGAAAAACAAGCTATTAGTTGAAACAGATACGGACTCGTTCGGTGATATCGCGATCGCGATATTTCTACGATAGATGTTCATTTCTTGCCAGTTATTCGCATTGCCGTTGACAAGTTAAATTATCTTTCGTTTATCACTTTCTTCCGCGGACGTTCGCGCTCTTTCTTTTTCACGTTTTCCAGCGCTTTCCACGGCGTTGGTGTACGCAGCTGTGTCGATGGACGAAAGGTTTCGCAGCTTTTATATACCCGGTGTCAGATGCGATCCGCTCTTAATAATAAGTCGTATCTTATAAAAGTATGAATAGGGTGTCGTTTTAACGTAAATATGAATAAATTTATCGATAAATATGAATAAATTTATCGATATAGAAATTCCGTAAGAGCGTCGAACGAAAAGGAGACAATTGATCGTAGGGCGCGGGAAATCGTAGGGTGGCACTTTTCGTACGTTAAGGTATCGAATGATCCTTGCAGGGCAGGAAAGAATGAGAAAGAATGAGAGAGAAAATGAGTGACGGATACGAACTATACGAGGAGAGCGTCGTCAGCAATCCGATATGTAAAGCGAAGGAAAGCGTAGGAACGGAGGAGTGTCGCGACAATCGGCATCGACTATCGGAGATCGGAGAGATCGAGCAGCCAGTGGCAGTACCAACGAGCAGCTTGATATTCGTCGGACGCACGCCACGGAGTCCGTCTGCGTATGGACGCGGAATAAATTATCCGAACCTCTGTCCTTCTTCTCTCCTTTTCACCATCGTACCCATCTCTCTCTCTCTCTCTCTCTCTCTCTCTCTCTCTCTCTCTCTCTCCTTCCCCCTTTCTCTATCTTTCTCTATCTTTCCCTATCTTTCTCTATCTTTCTCTATGATCGTTCGTCGATCTTTTTCTCTAACGACCGTCCCTTTCCCCTATAGATGGTTCTCCCACCGGTGTCTATAACGATTTCTCATTCGTAGTGGTGGGACGATACCGGAAGTGAAGTCAGAACGGCGGAACCAGACGTTCACTCAATGGAAAGTTTGAGCCGTTTCAGTGCGTCTAAGAAGGGCCGAGCGTAGATCGGAGTTCCGCTCGCGTGGAAAATCCGTTTCTTTCGCCGGGCACGCAGCATTCCCGCTCGCGACTCGCGCGTGCACGGTGCACGGAACAGACCCGAACCATTGTAGAAATAGACGATCGCATCCTTCCTCTCGTCGTGCATCGTGCATCGTGCATCGTGATCGTCGAGAAAATCCCCTTTCAGCCACAACGGTGTCGGACGCGACGGTGATACCGGGGTGAAGGATGTGCCCTGGCGTTTCTCTCGATTTCGTAGAAGCACGCGACGAATCGGTCGGCATCGATGCGGCGACTACATCGAAGAAACGCGAAAGAGGAGAGGATCGAGTCGACGAACATCGGTGATGAACGTTCTTGGTATCCTCGCGATGAACGATGCTCGGGCGAAACGATGTTCGGCCTCGAACAAGATGCAAGTCGTAGCACGTTGATTGACACGTTGGAGTTGTTGGAGTTGGAAGATGGTGATTTTTTAAGAGAAAGCGGAAAAACGATGCGTACTGTGTAGACGTGTGTTTCGAAATGGAAGACTACGATGATTATAGCCGAACGAAGCAGCGGCTGGCGTCGGTTGCCGAGATTTTAAACGAAACGCCAGATCCGACAGACGAGTTCGTCGTCGAAGCTGTATTCAATTCAACTTGAACGTTTATTCGCGTCGTAAACGTTTTACGTAGAAAAGTGGCAAGTTTTCTTTCGAGAAGTGCAGATTCGTGCGAAATATCGTGAAATAGAACTGTATGCACCGTTGTTACGACTCTGTCGTACAAAGTGCGACGGTGGAACATTTTCGACAGCGAAGGAAACGGACGCGACCACGGCGGCGATAGAGTTGCTCGTGCTCATCGTCGAACGTACGATTCGACGATAGTGTAATTATGATGGAAACTTGGATGGCTTGCGACACGGGTCTTTCGCGAACGCGAAACTCGTTGGTTTAGTTAACTCGAACGACGATAAAATCGGGCTTCTATTACGAGAACGAAGGAATTAACGAGCTACGGATAAAGTCCCGTTTCACAGGCCAGTTTCACGGTTGGCCGTTGATTTTCAGCATTTTCAGCGTTTCCAGCGAAACCAGATACAACGGGCACACTTTCACTCGCGTGTTACGCGTGTTTCTCGATTAAAACGCTACGAACGCATCGTTCGACTTGGAATTTGCCAGCTAGTGATGACAGGTTGTTCCTTCGGTGTAGAAGGTATTCGCGAGGTGTTTGTAAGAGAGGTTGTAGGAGAGGCTCTTGGTGCATTCGCGACAGCATACGTCAGAAATGGTCAGCCAACACGCGATGGCCACTACGGTTCGCAGAGTTAAGCAGGAGAATCGTCTGAGGCGACAAAATCAAAATCAAGGTACAGAAACCACGGTCAAATCGCGTTTCCAGCGTTCCTCGAATGGCAGTCGGAGTTCTCGATCTGCGCGACGTGCACGTAAACGCGCTGGATGGAAGCTACCTGCAACGTTATACGTTATACGTTACGAGATAATCCATGCGCGATCTTCTTACCGAATAATTTGTCGAATATCGTGGAAAGTATCGTCGCGACGATAAAGTCGAACGTACGTCTATAACCTACTACTGTCTACTAAAAGAAAGAAGAAAAGATTCGGAAACAGCGAAACAGCCTTCTCTCTAATACCTTCTTTCTTTTTTATATATATCGAATATATTACATTTTAATATATTAAACGCGCGCAACGTTATATCTGTATGTACGTGATAGTCGTGCATGTAATTTATACTGCGATTAATCATGTGCGAAGAGGTAAACAGGATATCGTTTCAAGTCGAAGAAATTGATCCGAGCATCGTTTATTTATTTTTTATTGGCTCAACGAGGTAACGTTATATTAAGCGACAATTTGAAAAATAACGCGAACGTTTCACGAAAAAAAAAAAAAAAAAAAACAAAAATATATAGATAGAAGACAAACATACCTACATGGTGGAATTCCGATGCGGCGTAACGCAGCACGGAAACACAATGAAATTTAAATGAATATGGATGAACTCGGTTACGATAACGCCGATAAATCTGCTAGAGGAGAAGACACGATGCGACGCGAATTCATTTCCCTATGGTGGATACGTGGATAAGTATGAACTTTGATCCGGCTAAATGGCGGAACTTTACGCGCAGCTCCGTTTAATCGTAACTACCCTTTTATTAGGAACTAATGCTATTCAGTCGTTGAACGTTTCGGAGACGTTTTCTCTTCCATTAACTTTACTTTCGTTAACCATTGAATGCACAACGTTCGATTCGATTCTACCAAACAGAAACGTATCGATCGCGGAGAAGAATGAGAGAGGAAACATGTACCATGTTCACGTGTTTCAGATGAGGAGGGACTTTACAAGCCTGTACCACCACCGAAACCGGTGCCGAACAATCAAAAGAATCAGAATGGGCAGGAGAGCAGCAGAGTGCAGACGGTAGTGGAGCAATCGTCGCGGCCGATTTCCGCTATAGAAAGGAACATCGCGTTGGACGACAACCAGGTTCGAAGCTGCGGGCAGAATCCTGCACCCGAATACAGGATGCCACCGCTCTACGGGGAGGAACAGAGCCCGAATCAGACTCAACAGGCAGCCAACTTGCAGACTCACAGCAGCAAATTTCCAGTAAGTTTATTTCAGGCCGTTCGGATATGTACCTGTTCTATTATAGTTGTGATTAATTTGCGACAGCGTTTTGAACAACCAACGAAGAGGTTCGTTCGGCGAAGAGAACAAGACCAACAGCCATGTAAAAATAACACGAGCGTAGGAAGAGTAACGTAGAATACGATGGGTGGTTCCGTGCGATGCAACCACGTCACGGACAGTGATTGCGCGTTAATTAACGATGCGTATTAACGATGCGTGCATTAATTCCACGTGCGCGAAAAACCTACCCATGCTCGCCGATTGTGCACTGGAACGTGGATGGTACATATGTATTATGTATGTACGTACATACGTAGATAGTAGAGCACAGTTATACTTCTGTACACGCATGGTATATGGAAGTGGTCGCGGGCTGGAGACTTTTGTTATAGACACGCGGCGCATAGGCGTGCCGGTGAATTTTTACCAACACCGATAACGCGACGAGTTTCGAGGTGTAACAGACTGAATATGGCGATTCCAGTCGTGGACTTTGACTTGGAAGTCGATGAAAAAAGGAAACGCCACGGTTAGAAGTCAAGGCGTAGCGCTTTATTCGGTATGGTCTCCACCGTCGACTTTCTAGCCTTCTTCTTGTACCTCTTCTTCGGACGTTGCTGCTGCTGCCGCTGCTGCTGCCGCTGCCGCTGCCGCTGCCGCTGCCGCTGCCGCTGCCGCTGCCGTTGCTGTTGCTGCTATTGCCAGCAACGAGTAAGCCAGCGTGCCAGTGTCCTTTTAATTGCGTTTTTCTCTTCGGACGGCGTATCAAACGCCGCATCTCGTTTAGAATCGTTTCTTTACGAATCCAAGTGGAAATCGTATTCACGCGCGACGCTCGGTTTCGACACCTTCGTCACCTTTGGGTTGAACGTTTGTTGGAACGAAACGAGTAAGTACCTACTTTGCTTACACGGTGAATAGATGCTTGTCGATCCGACATGTCTACATATATGTATATAGCGCACATACCTATACGACAAGTTTACCACTGCAGGATGGAGAGGAGGCGGGCGGGCGGGCGGGCGGGCGGAGGGGGGAGGAGGAGGAGGAGGAGGAGGCGGCGGTTGTGATAATCATAGTAAAATATGCTTTAACTTGCCCAAGTACCGACTATGCTACGAGTAAATAATCGACGGCAGGTTCTTACATACGTATATGAAAATAAACGTATATGAATGTACAAAGGGCTGGTTTTCAAGAAAACAAAGTTTAAATTACGAAACGCGTGCTCTGGTACACGCGTACGATTATACATTTACGAATTTATTGTTTTCGAGAACGAACCATCTTGTTTATTTATTCTTAAACGTGGTTTAAATCCTCGTCGACTGTTTACCGATATTCGGTGTTCGGTATAAGGATAATATATAGTTATTAGGTCTCTTCTCGGCGTTACCGATACACAAGGAACAACGCGATCTAAATGGCAAAGAAAAGAATTGCTGTGAAATATCTGGCATTTTTAATTGACGCGATATATTCGAGCAATTCGGGGAAATGTTTACAGTCTGTTAGAAACGATACAATGCTGCACATTCGATTCGTATATGAAATTATTGTGCTTTGTTCGGTGATAATAATCTTCCCGTTCTGCTCTTGATTGTATGGTAATAAGTAATTAACCGTTATTAACTTTCTCTCGTAAAACGGAGATGGTTAATTTCGCATTTCTTCGGTGGAACATTTGAATAAGAGCGGGTACGAGTGAAAGAAAAGACGTAATTTATATCACGCGTAGAACGTAATAGAAAACTCGTAAAAGAATAATGATATGAAAATTGTTGAGATAATTAACATCCTGTTGACAACGGCTTCGTTACCGTTTCTATCATCACGAAGATATTTCAAGCTTTATTTCTATTAATACGACATCGGTTAACAGCTTAACACGTACAGCCGCCGGCATTTTTTCTAACGTTTCGTTTTATAACATTCACTTTTATTAGATTATCCGAGAAAAAGATCTATTCGCGTTAATCGTCGTTCTTCTTCTTCTTCTTCTTCTTTCCAACAGGAATTTCGATAATTTGTTTAATTTCAAATCGAACGTGCGCGCATTCGGGAAAGATAAAGCGATCTCAATTAGGTAGGATAGTATCGATATAGAGCGAAGATTAAACTCGTTATACTTGACTTTAACTCTTATTCAGAAAGAACCGTTCGTGCTACATAACCAGGATACCATCCCGTAACGTTCGTACGTAGAACAAATACGTAGATCACGCATTACATTTTTATTCGCTAATCTTTATTACCGTTGCAAACTGTACAATGCTATCGAGAATGGGTAATTTACGTTATTCGTAAGACCAATGGATTCCATTCGTACGATGGGTTCATCCATCAGTGCGACAAATCGCCGATTACAGAGATTCGTTGTACGTTGGTACGTTAACAATTGCGTAGTCGAGAGATTCGTCGGATAATAACGCGATCGCGCTCTCCTTCGTTCTGTTTTTGTGCGAAATAATCTCGATGGAAACTGATCGATCGTTCGGACTACGAGGAAAGCCTGTTACGCTTTCGATTGGTTTTGTCTTGAAGCGTTGCCGGAAATGCCGCGGAATCCTCTCAACTAAGAGTTTCGCCATTCTTTTGGGGAGGAAAGCGCTGTTCTTTGAACGGCGCCGGGCTTTGATCGCGGCGCGCGACGCTTTGCAAATAAATTTTGTCAAACGGGCCGTAATAACGGGGGACGTATTAAATTCCATAAGGGAGGAACACAAGCGAAACGTGTGAATTTAATATCCTCCTCGATGTTCCGCGGTGATTGCGTACAAGTATATCAAAGAGACGCTCTTAAGAGCGCTTTGACATTCTCCTTTCAGCAGGAACGAAAGCATTTTATTCTGCCCGTTGCCTGCCTTCCTTCCCCTTCTACCTTGTTCGATGCTCCATTTCTCCTCCGATATCAAACTTCAATCTCGGTTCTCTTTCTCCTCTGGGGATAAGCAACGGCTTTGCCTGCTGCTGGATCCTGCTGCGGGACCGCGCGTGCGAGAAAACGGACAAGTTTCCTTTGCAAATTGAACGAACATGGGAACATGTGCGATGACTCGTTCGGAACCGAATGCTTGTCCACGATGTCTGCTGGTTGCTAGCCTGGCATCAAGGCTAATGAAAATCAGATCGTACGTTCGTTAATTCGACGATTCCGTTAGCGGTTGTATGCTAGAACAGCGCGTCCAGCGTCTCTTCATCCGTTTCGATGAACTTGCGCTTTGAGCGACTAGTGAGATTTTAAATTTTCTTATTCGCAGTTTCTTTATTTCGTATTTTTTTTTTTATCTTCAAGGAAAGCGCGAGTCGACTTTAATCGACTTTAACAAAAAGATGCTTATCAAGCATCGTTTTTGTTTGCCGGATTCTATGCCGGATCGTCTAATTCCGATCGTCGTGCACTGAAATTGTTATTAAAAAGAAAGATAAAGATACGATACAATGTTGGAAATTTTTAATCCTAAGAGACAAGAAGACAGATAAATAGGACGAGGAGGAAGAGATAAATAAGATACGTAAATAAAGAGTTGAGAAAAACTCGACGAGCGTTTGTGAAATTTTCGTGTTCGCTCGGACTATCGTGCTTGAAATTTCTCTCACGATATAACATACCCGTTTGTTTCGCATAAATGTTAAGTTGTCGCAACCATTTAAATAATCGTATTCGGGTAATTATATAATCTTCATTTGCCTCGTTAACTTATCGAATTACGGATAACGCTTTTTATACAAGATTATTCGTTATAAACTTGCTCGCGGTTTGCTCGTTGCGTCGTGCTCGGGCACAGAAGTTTTTCCATTCGTTTCGATAATACAGCTTTCTAACGCAAATTGTGAAATATCATTCCGAAAGAATGTACGATAAACGTTTTTGTTGTATCTCCCGTGACACGTAGTATTCGTTAATAAATTACGTTAATTACGTTCATTGATTGCTCGATCGATCGAAGACTGCCATTAAAGACAATGTCGTAGAAACGAGTGTGTTTATCTTAGGATAGAGTTATGCGTAGAGGTATTTTCGCCTCTCTTTTTTTATACCAATTTCGTTTAATTCTATGACACAGCGTTTCACGTTACACGATACACTTTCTAAAATTTCTTGGAAACTTTAGCGGCCGTTAATAAATATCGTTGTCACGCTTGTCATCTGTGTCAAGTCGGCATGAAACGATATCGAAACGATATTTGAGACGAAATAAATCGAAAGCAGTTTAAATTGGACGTTAAAATGTATCACGATGTCAGAGTGTCAACGACAACAACCTAAATCTTTTACTAGCTCGATATCTTATTTTCTTATCCACATGTATTCCGTCGTTGTTTCTTTTTTCCCCATCCCCTCTTTCCTTCCTTTCACTTTCATTGGTCAACTCACGAGAAACCATATATACGTTTCTTCGCTTTGTTCTCCATCGTTCTTCTTTTCGATCCTCGTCAATCTCTACGTGCTACGAACGAATTGAATATTCTTCTTCCTTGGCAGTCTCTACAGGATCGTACGTTTCAATTCGTTGTTTGTTTGTTATTAGAAAATCAAGATTACCATTGAAACGTGGCGTAGCTACGACTTTGAATCAATTCTCCTTCGATTAAATATCAATTTTCCAATTATTCTGTGTGTTTCGAGGAAAGTGAAAGTCACCGTAGCGTAATTCATTGCCCGCTTCTATATTTCCTGTACTATCGTATTTTCGGTATACGACTAACGTAACCCGTTATACGGTATCCTAACATCTCAGGTGATCCGTCATAGTGCATCCACTCGAGTCACGATTTATTCGTCCTGTTAATTGGAAACGGAGGATGGAGAGTGGTAATAGAGATGATAATCGTAAGAAAGAAGATAATCGAAAATTAACATGGCGGAAGGATACTTTAAGTTAATAACGGATTAGTTATTGCGGCGAGAGTCAAAGATACTACGAAGCCGCTAAAAGCTTGCGAAAACGAGCGTATTTGAAGAAATACTATAGAAGATGGTGGATTAAAAAGGAACCGAACGGCCGATCTTTAAACCCGTACTTTGACATCGCTTCGTCGCGCAAATTCATCTCTATCTTTCCGGTAGAAAGCAAAATAGCGTCGGATTAATTGCCGTCGTCTCGGACTAGACAAGATACCGTCGCTAACACGTACGTTCCACATTCTACTTACGCATTGCGCGGAAGATGTTGGGTGAAATCTTCGGTAACAGTTCGTTGTAAGTACGTTCGTTACGTTCTTGGGAAAATTCTCAGAGATTCTCCAGCCAGACAAAGCGAGCATCATACTTGCGTACCGTTTACCGGAAGTTGGGAAGGGGGTTGCGATAGCCGTTTAGATACATCACTTTTCCCCGTGGATCGGCCTCGCGAAGCGAGAACAAATCGGAACAATCGTCGGTGACGACATCCTACTACTTCTACGCAAGTTCCCTATTTTCGTCACTTGGCGAACTTGTCTTTGGCACCTTTGTTGTACCCGCCGACGATCACCTTACGTATTCCGCGCATTTAACTGTTTGCGAATTATTCAGCCGATCTTTCGTGACTTGGAAATTCTCGTCTCGTCTCGTCTCGTCTCGTCTCGTCTCGTCTCGTCTCGTCTCGTCTGGTCTCGTCTCGTCGCGTCTCGTCGCGTCTCGTCTCGTCTCGTCCCGTCCTAAGTCGAGTTTCTCTCGGTAGCTGTTCTCCGTGAAACCGCCATGCTGCAGTTAATTAAACGCAGTGATCGTGTAATATTTTGATTACTCGTGTAACTGTAATTCGACGAACTGGTAAATATCGGATGTTTATTTTATCCCATGATCTCGAATATTAATTGTTGTAACTGTAATTCCAATAAAATTCCAGTATCGTACGTGCTTTACTACGACACATATTTTACAGAGACGAGAGGCGAGAAATTTCAGAAAATACTTGTCTAACGAGAACGTAAGACGATGCAAGAGGAACAGTTTCACATATGTACGTAACGGTGAACTCGTTTCACGGGCAACGAACCTACCGAGGATTTTCCCTGTTCTCTTTATTTCTCGTTTCTTTTCTTTGTTCGTTTCGTAGCGAATTATACTATAGGAAATCATGCGGAAGCGTGCACAGAAAATTGTTCGTAAACAGTGCACGCTATCGAACGGTGTTGATTAGGCGTGTTCATTGTCTGTTGCAATAGCTCTCTCGTTTTTATCACGCTTGCTTTCTTCTGACCGATGCGCTGCGATGCGCTGCGATGCGATGCGATGCGATGCGATGCGATGCGATTTCAAGGCGAGTTTAGTTCAGTGACACCTCTTTTTAGACGCATTATATGCGCACGCAAAGAACGGTTGATTGGCGAGCGGTGCTCCTGTTCTCGATGTTGTTTGGAAAAATCGAATAGGTAGCGTGAAATCGAGATCGAGAAGCGACGCGACGTTTACGATGGGAAATCCTCGTTGAAAACATTGCGTCGTCTTAACGCGCATCGGTCGAGCTTGCTTCCGTTCCGACTTTTTATCGTTGGCAGGCTGGCGAGAATATTATATAAACGAACAAATTTATAGGACGATGATCGACGATGAAATTTTAAGCGCATTTACCAACGCTATCGGATCCTTTGGATATTGTTAGTATCCGCTGTATTAAAACATTTCCTTTAACGGTTATTAATAGCAAGGTTAAGATTCTATTTGCTAATAAATTGGCGAAATAGACACAGCGAACGATTAACATCGATGACAGGAACAAAGTTGACAGTTAACGATAAGAATTGCGCATTTCGTTTGTAGATCGAACGCGAGGTTGTTCTGTCGTCGGGAGACAAAAATTCCAAGATTCCTATTCTACACGAGTACAAACAAAGAACTGCCGGTAGAGTGGCGATTGCACCGGATGCTCCGATCAAACAACAGGCTTGGGTTCAAGAGGTAAGCTGATTCTATCGTTAACGTAATGTGCTGCGACGAGTAGGAACGAGTAGAAATTTCTTACGTAACGTGGTCGACCGCGTTGGCATCAGATGCGGTAACGTTATTTACCTTGTTAATAATATAGCTTATTAATACGTAATGGCCGTATACCGTGAAACAATGTGATTTAAGGCGGGCAGAGTTTAAAACGCGGGATTCGTTTTATGCTCGCTTAATTACGATTTATAATTGCTAGGAAATTTAATTATAACCGGCGCCCAGAGTTTGAACGATCGATATCTTTTATAAGGTAGAGAGAGAGAGAGAGAGAGAGAAGATTCGTTCTTCTTTTTCACGGAACATTGCCGTTTGTATTTGGAAATACGTGTCCATTTGTCATTTAAAAGTTTCCATTAGCTCTAGAGCTTTGAATCTTTCGCGTACGAGTCGAACCCTCGGCGTTCTTTTCCAATTCGAAAAGCATCGGTCAATCGTACGAAGGTATGCACAGGTATAGAGCAAATGGACGCCAATTCGCAGAGATCGTCGAATCGCCGTCGTTACGAAATCTTTTCATTGACCGGCGATTGGCTCGCGCGCGTGCAACTCGTACAGCGATCGGGCACCTACGTGAATCGCTGGAAATGCGAGTAGGTGTCGTGTAATGCACGTGCTACGAGGTACTATTCCACGATCGTAGGTTACGAACGGATGTGAGAGCCATAGCGTGTGCAAAGAACATGGAGAATTATCGTCGGATCTGCGTTCGGAGCGCGTTCTTTCTTTGTCCGCAGTCGTTCTCGCACAGAGCCGGCGCGTTCAATTTATTTTAGATTCGTCGATGAAAATGAAACACTGACACGGTTCGAAGCGAACGATCGTTGCGCTTTCTTTAATTTGTTCCTAACGTGCCGGATAATCGCGTCGTACGACCATCTTCCTGCAAACTTCTTCGTTACGATATTTATCCTGCGTTCACCATGGTAAATGGCGATAAGCGCGCGCGTACGTTTCACCGTAAAACCGAGCTATTGTTTTTACGATGTAGGCGTCTCGCGAATCTGTTACCTTCCTGTTAGCTTCCCTTGGTTCGTTCCGTATCGGTGTACATAAATCGCTAAGGAACGATTAGTAAGGACTAGCTGTCCCAGTTAGGAAGAAATTCGTATCGTAGGCGATTATCTTGTTGCCGCTGCGAACGTCGCGATGACCGTTGGCCATGCGGCCAGTACGATGAGAACGCGCGTTTACGGTCTTGGCCGGAAAGACGAAGCGCGTGATAGTTGGCATCCGTAATACGTAAATAGATGTTTTTGTCCCACTCGAAGCCCGATTGTTGTCTGCGTCTTTAAGTACCGTAAATAAATGCGGCTTACGACGAACAGAAAGTATACCTAGTGATCCGACGTATTATTGGAAACGACTCGTAACATTTTATATTCGTGCGTTAGATTTAGCGTAGCGTAATCCTCGACACGGCAGCTGTGCAGGGACCATAAGTCAGAAAATCTTTTCTCGTATGCACGAAGCGTGCGATGGAGCCCTACGGGCGAAACTTGGCTCTGTTCTCTCCTTCTTCCCTGCCTCTCTCTTCCTCTTCTATCCTTCTGATTGACAGTGCCGGTTGTTATTCCAACCACATCCCTTCCTAAGAACCAAAGGATTCAGTCCGACAACTTTGAAATTCCCTCTGCGGTTTAAACGGACACGCTGCCATTAGCTGCCCGCTGTTCTCTTCCACGGAGAATTGTTTTCGGTGGATTCCGGCGGATTGCGTCGCGGCTCTCCCTAAGCAACGCGATTTCCTTTCGCGCCGATGAGAAGCGTGCTTCGCCTAGCCGGTTTCCAAATATCCGATAAGCCGAACAGCTCGGATGTCTTTCTATCGATTATCGGTATCGGTAATCGATAATTTCTTATTTCTGTTTGAAAGATAATTTAATTTGACGCCGAGACCAAGCGTACGATACGTTCGCAAAAATTGAGCGTGCGCTTTCGTTCGCGTACTGAAAATTGGCGTCTGAAAATTGGCGTCTGAAAATTGGCGTCTGAAAAAGGGAATACAAAAACACGCGTATTCTAAAGCGAAAGTACAATATATGTTTTGTCCGTATATGGTGGCAAAAGTCGCGAGTAACCGATAATTCGCTCTTATTATAACTCTTATCGAGCTTAAATTAATCATCGCCTGTGGTGATTAAGCAAAGAATTGGATTAAAAGTGGAGTGGTTAGAACGGAAGGGGCGGGCGGCGGGGGAAAAAAATTTGAATGGAAAAGCTTTTTAATTGGGAAAAACTTATTCGAGGGTCGGGATAACATTGTTAAAGCGAGTAATTCGAGCGGGTTGTCGCCGACGAGTTGAAAAGTCCAAAGTTGTACAGCGGCTGAGCCGTGCGACTTAATAACGTATCCCACACTTTCCCTTATAGCGTGTTACGTAAAATGTCTTCACGCCGGTTAATCGCTTGTCCGTGTCCCGTGGCAAAAGTTTCAGGTGCCTCTCAATCGCTTTATCCGCCGACGCTCTCGAACGTTGGCTGCCAATGACTTTTCTCTGACGCTAATTGCGCAAAGCTCCAGGCTTGACAACCGTACGCGGCTACCAATAAATTGATACTACCTGGCGCCGAATAATCGAATTTGTTAGGTCGCTAGGTAGCGTCCGGTGTTCGTGGTCGTTACAGCACGTACGATACGAGTAATTAGATCAGACTTGTTCATTCGTTTATTTATATGCCGATGGCAAGGTACGTCTAATCTGTTTACTACGGAAACGATAATTACGATAATTACCGAGCTTGTAGGAAAGGGAATTTTATTAACCTTCCTATACGTTGACAAGTTGAAGCGACTAGGGAGCTGCTGTGATTTTTTCCCGGCACTTTTAACTATTAACACTTAACACTTATAACTTTAAAACGGTTAGCCGCGAAATTATCGGTATTTTACACGAGGTCGACTTTTATTTTTCATTTCGTTTCATTTCATAATAACTGCGTAACTTGTTCAACGAACAAAGAATCTATCAAGATAGATAGACGGATGGACGTGACGAAATTCCACGGGTGCGAAATATTGGTCGACCAGCTGGATAACAGGCCGAGAGAGATAAGAGGCCGAGAGGTGACTACGAACGATGTAAACGATTTTTCAGGGCGCCCAGATGCAAGAAGCGAGACAGGAGGGTCAAGCCAGGAGTTATCAGCCAGCGGAATCTTACGCGTAAATATCTGCTTGTATCGCGGCGCACTCGGTGAATCCGAGAATCGATTTTTCCCGATAAAATCGCAATTTCTCCGAAGGTCGACGTCGGCTGCATCGGCGCCAAGGGCCACCAAAATCGACGAAGACAAGAGCAAGTCCATCTCGAGAACTTATCACACGATCAAGGACATGATATCGAGCCGTTTCGGACAGAGTCGTAAGGACGCCGAGCCGGAACCGGAGGCGAGTTTGAACAACGTCACGGAAGAACTGAGAAAGTCGAGCAGAAGCATCGACGAGGAGGAGGCGAAGAAGAAGGAAGGGATTTATGGGAAGCCACGGGCACAGGAACCTCCTCTTAATATGCAGCAATATCCAAAGAACGCGTGCGGTGAGTACACTTTATGTCGCGTGTCCTTCGCGTCGCAACATCGTCCTGATTCTCTTTCAACTTCCATTAGATAGAGAACGCTGTCATTCCTACGAAACGTACTACGATATTGCGAGATTCTCACGATGGTAATTTGTAATTTTGTAGTTTGCGATTAAAGCGTCGAGCCGCGCCACTTCTATTTGTAATTCTATATTATAGCAACAGGATGAGATCGGTCTCGCTGGTAATTAACTGGAAGCCATAGCGTTAGAACGTTGCCGCGGCGATGATTAACGCTTTGCCTTTGCGCAAGATGATCCGTCATCGAAAGTCAATTTCGGCGTGTTGCGTTGTATGTGCATGTGCGTGCGTGTAAAATATGAAATGGGAATAAGTGAGCGTAGTCGGCGCCGCCTTCGAGCCTGCTAGTTAACTAGCAAGGGGATCACCGGTTGTAAGGCAACGGGTTAATCTTCGGGACGTGCTATCGATCTTCCGTGGTATCCCACGCGATACAGCTAAATGATTTTTACGTACGATTAGGTATAATTAGGTTTGTCACGTAGAGATCATCAAATTACGAACGGACAAGACAAGTGGAAAAATCAGACAGTAGAAAATCAATCGGCTCGCGATATCCTTTACGATTCGAACATTTCATTCTTTTTTGTTTTCTTTCTTTTTTTTCTTTTTTCTTTGTTTTTTTCAACGAAAGGCTTGAAATAGAGTTGCGTTTTCGGACTGCTCGCGCTACTTTCCGTGTACACGTGAGACGTAACGGCAGCGGAAAAGTATCGATACTGTGTAAAAATCGAAATTAACATCGGCCGCGTTTACATCAGTTCAAGTCATCCATTCGCAACGTAACGGACAATGACATTTACGTAACGCTCGAACCTGATTTAGGCCAGTACGGGCACTCGTATAGTTACCTGAGCAATCAACAGAACGTACCGCTTCCTGGACAACTTCAGCCTACGTCGCAGATTCAACCCAATTTACCAGGCCAAAGTGCTCAGCTTCACGTGACGCATCACGCTCCACCTGGAGGAGTTCAAACGGTCCATCAAACTCAAGTTCCTGGTTTTGGCCAATCAGCGACAGGTGGCCAGCAGGTGCAAAATGTTGCGAGGGAATACGTTGTTCAGGGACCATCTGGATTGCCGAGTCAGCAATTGCATCAAGGACTTCATCAGAGCCCTCAGAACCAGGTAATCTTTGATTTACTTCCGCGCTCTGTGAATCGCTTCTCGATGCCGGTAGACGGCATTGGTTTCGTTTCAAACGACTTTAAATTACTCGCTCGAGTCGAAAGTTCCATCAACGAATGTATACATAGGAAGTAAACTTAAACGTGAAAGTTATTACGCGGAAAATTACTCGTATAGTCAGCGATTTTCGACGTAATGTGGAATCTAGTTTCGCAATTTAATTCCATCGAATTCTTAGATTAGATTTAATTCCGTTGGACTTACTCCTTGGACTTACGCTCCACCGTCGACAATTATCCGCGATACTATGTAGCGACTAGCCACGATAATTATCTACCACCGTTTTATACATTCATCGGAATTACAAGAATTGCATATTTAAAGTAAACGAGTATTCGTTCGCGTGTACCTTACGCGTTGAGATTCGAACGTATCCTGTCAATGAAATAACCGGTTTCGTATAAAATACGACTAGCATTAGACTTTGAATAAAGCGAAAGATGCGGTTCGACAGCTTTTAATTTCATTTCGTCGAACGTATGACGAAGTCGTTGCGTCCTCGAACTGAGCTGCTTTCAATCGCCCGCATATTTTCATTTATTTTCACGTTTCTATACGTTATCTCGCTTCCTAAATTGCGTGCGTTTTTTTTTTTCTTTTTTTTTTTAATATGAAAGCACACCTGTTATATCGAAGTGGCGAACGGGAGTTTATTGCACGTCGAAATAACGAGTCTATGGAAAATTGTTTCGAATTTTTCACGTTTTCACGACGAAAATTGCAGTTTGTAACTGTCGCGTTTGTAACGGCGTGATTCGAGGACTTGTATCATAGCGCATAGTCGTTTCGTTTATTTGTACAACGTACAACGATTATATGGGCGGACATTTAAAATGCACCAAAGGCCAAGTTCGTACATTCTTCGTGAAAAACGTGCAAACGATGACAAATGACGAATTCGAATGGTAGTTTGGCAGTTTGGTAGTTGTGTTTCGGATTCGCGTTTCAAATATTTAACGAACATATTTGCTCGTAATACGCCTTTATTCGCATCGATTTGTTCCTCCGTTCTTTCCTTTTTCAAGCTGTTTTCCGTGCAAAAATAGTTCTTTTTCCAGCGAGAAACGATCGAAATGTTACGTGGCAGGTGCCAAAATCGCTGATGGTTATTTCCGGTATAATCAGCGGAAAGGTTATTTTTACGTAGGTAGGGGTAACCTTCTGCTCATATAAATTCAGAAAGGGCAATAACGCGACACATACGTGCCATTCAAATAGCCGGTGCACGTGATACGCGTTCCATATTTAATGCCATCTAAAACCGACCACACGCAGCACGATGATGCGCTGTGCGTGCATTTATCCAAATTTATCGATATCCCGATGTAAGAGGCGTCGCGTCGGTCGGTCGATAACTTCGGCTAGAACAGGGGAGATGAAAAATCCTCGATCCAGCTGCTTAACGTAAGCTAACGGCAAGTTGGCGTTCTCGAATTTAGAAAATTTCCGGTTCTTTTCATAAGGACCGTTGTCCTCCAATGTCCCGACCGACGTCGTTTTCCCTTGCGACGAACTTGCAGACAGGCGTCTCCGATAGATCGTTATTTTTGTCGAAACGCGCTCGCGCGACTCGTCCGCGTGAAACATCCAAGATAATATTACGCGTTCTAATAATGTGCGTTATTCGAGACGATCGATTAGAACTGCGAATGGCGTTCGTAATTAATAGGTGAAATAATTAATGGGAATGTAAATTCCCTCTTAGAGGGAGGTGGTAGTAAAAAACGCTCGCGTACTGTTGCATCCGTGCTCGGGACCGGAGCAAACCGACGAATAATACGTTACTAATTTACTGGCGGTAGTAAATTCCCGATACGTGGTCGTGTTATATTTTGTTATCTCCGTTATTACGAGAAATACGAGAATTCTCCGTCGACGTATTGGTGTATGTAAGTAGGTATAGGCAAATAGGTAGTTATCTATGCGTGAAACGATACAAAAATTTCAATCGCGATAAACTATATATATATATATATACGTCGATATGGCTATCGGTTACGGTCGCCGCTGCCGTCGCTCTTCATATTGTTTGATATAGTGATTTTCCGTTATAATCTTCGTCATTATTACTTTTCTCGCTTCGACGTGATGCTTTCGCGGTACTTGAACGATGACGTATATCGTTATTTACGTATCACGATAATATCGTATATCGGTTAATTTTGTCATTTGCTGGAGGTTGACAGTTCGATGAATTTATCGGGATTAACGGGAACGATTTTGGAAAGCAGGGCCAGAGCACGCAGATGCAGAAGCCTCATGGTCTAGGCGTGCAGCCGCACCAGGTGGGGAACGCGGCGATGCAACCGTCGAATCAAAACTTCCAGAGTGCGCAACAATTGTTGCATCAGAATCAGAGCCATCATCAGAGTCCGAGATTCGCGCAGCAGCACGCGCAGAACATGCATCAACGACAACTGATCCAACAGATGCATCAGCAGCAGCAACTGGTCGGACAGCAGAATAGCCAAACCAGCGGCGGTGGCGGCGGCGGCGGCGGCGGCGGCGGTGGCGGCGGCGGCGGCGTCGGAAGCGTAGGCG